>VMDO01012474.1:48185-62158 GCA_007922755.1 Pedetes capensis | reverse complement strand
ACAAATTATTCATTGTACCATGTAAGAACTCCAAAAGTCCATTTGGAAATTTACAAATTACCCACCAAATGATGTGAACCAGAAATTCGGAAAATAATTCAAATGTCCAATATTTGATATTTTTGACACCACCTTTAAAATAATATAAATTAAAATAGTGTTTAGATAGTTTTGATATAACAAAAGTATTTTGAATTTTAATATTTAAAGGATTTAAATATTGGCAATACTCAGTATTCCCAGAGTATAACTCATTGCTATAGGTTGAAAGGAAAATCCCCACATTTCAAGTGCAGTATGTTCACTACTAACTTAAACAAGTGTGCACATATTATTCTATTTAACAATTCCATTTTATTTATATTTTCTGTTTAAATATTCTCATTTATTTATGTATTTATTATTTCCCATTTTTGTGGATGAGAATATTCATATCAGAATTATCTTGTGGAATATTTAGCAATAAGAAAAATATCAAAGATCTAAATAATTTATGATTATTATAATTACATTATGCCTATTATATTCAACATATGCAAATTAATTTGTTAAATTAAAAAATAAGGGTGATAATTTCATTTTTATTAAAACAATATATCATTTTATTTATGTATACATAATAACATTGTGATCCATGCATTTAAAAATTCTGAAAAGTTACTTCAAGCCAGTAGTGTGTCTTAGGGATATATGGGACAGTTAGCCAAAAATGAAAATCTTATGTAATATACAGTAAACAAAGTTTAAATAATTAAATATTATTATAATTTTCAAGTTTAAAATAATATTGTTCTTTTCTTTTGATTTTTTGATTGTTTGGTTTTTACTTCCCACCACCTCACTGAAGTGGGGATTGAACCCAGGGTCTCTCACATTAAGCAAATGTTGTAACACAGAAAACACCTCACGACTGAATATTGGTACAGTGCTGCTCCATGAACTATGAAGTCCTGGGTTCCATTCCCAGTGCTACATAACTGGGAGAAGGACCCAAAAGCTCATTCCTAAAACAATTCCTAAACAATCAGCCACCAAAAACACTATGGACAGCAGAAAAGCACTGACATAGTGTTGGGCATGGCACAGTGTTGGGGAGATTTCATTCTGTTGTGCATGGAGGCATTATATGTTAGATCTGAATCAATGACACCTAACACCAATTATTTGCTAAATGAATAAAGACAGTTTTTGTTCTACTACTTTGAGTTGTACCATAAGCAGGCAAAAATCTGCCCCCTTGGTTGATTACTAGATTTAAAATAATATCTCGTCATAGAAGTGATCATAAGTATAGATTTAAATGTTTTTCATTGAATTCTAAATCTATAAAAAGATATATTTTTGCTATCTCAACCTTCTGAAAAAACATCTGGAAACAACACATCTAAATTTCAGGTTTCAATGTGGCGATTGGAATAACTGAAAGGTGTAAAGGATCTTATTTGCCACTAGAAAAAGAAAAAAAGATCTGTATCAGCACTATTTTTTGTTCTTTAGTGATTTTAAAATTCACTGACGTAGGCTTGTTGAATATTCACCTTTCTCTTCATTACTGAAAAGGCAAACTGGAAGAGACTAAGAAAAAATTATGATTCAGAAAAGTTGACAGAAAACAAAATATAATAGTCCTCGAAAGCATTATATATTGGAGAAATTAAAACAGAAATCAGTTAGATAGGAAATAATGTTTCACAAATATACTTAATTTAAATTATCTCCTGTTGGGGACAAAGGAGCCCCAGGCAGGCGAAACCTGCAGTTGGGATAACATCAGAAGGTGAAACTCGCGGTTCAGAGCATATCAGAAAAACAAGCGCACCTGTGCTGGTTGTGATCATAAACAGGAACGAGGAAAAGGTCAGGCTTGCGTCTATGAGCAAGCATTAAGCCAAGGTATGCAGCTGCCCTAGCCTGTATTGTTTCATTCCCGACTATGCTTACAACACATCCCTCAACAATGAATTACCCAATCACATTCAGACAAGTTCCTCTAAGGGCATTAGACCCAGCCTTTCTTCTTCTCTATAAAACCTCCTGTATAACATTCAATAAACGGACTTGATCAGCAACTGCAGACTTGTCCCCTTGTCTCCTTTCTTCCACTCACCCCTCCCCCACAGGGACCGTTCGATTGAGCCGCAGGCCGGCACAATCTCCTAACAAGGATGTTCCTAGAATGTTATTGACAGGAAACACCACCTTCAGAAATTAGTACCTCATTCTTTGTCATTGTACAGCATCTCTGAAACAGGACAGAAAATATACGTGTGTGTGTGTGTGTGTGTGTGTGTGTGTGTGTGTGTGTGTGGTACTTGGGGATTGAACTCAGGGCCTCACCTATACTTTGCAAGTGTTTTAACACTGGGTTGCACTCCCAGCTCATTTTTGATTTTTTTAAATTTGGAGACAGGGTCTCACTAAGTTATGCAGGCTGCCTGCAGCCGGGAGTTAAGGGTCTTCCTGTCTCAGGATTCCAAATTGCAAGGATTAAAAGCCTGAGCCAGGACACAGAGTTCAGAAAATATACTTTCAGTCTCACGTTCGTTTGAAGGAGGGTGAGGAATGAACTAAACCCGTGGTTTATCAAAAGGCCAAAAATTGAGAGAATAGGTTTGTTCACATACATGAGAATCCCAAAGAATTTATAAATTGTAATCTGATCTCATATATTAGCTTTGAAAGAGAAAGTCTACGTTTAAAGGACATTTTCTATAATAGTTTTGTTATTTTTAGTCAGATGAATTAGCTATACAATTTTTGTAGAAGAGTTTACCATTCAATTCTCAGTGTTTATTTATTTATTAATGTATTTAATAATTAATGGCACCTAACAACAAATATTTGTTAAGTGAATCAAGACAGTTTTTCTTCCACTATTTTGAGTTGTAAAATAATCAGACAAAAATCTGTCCACTTGATTGATTATGAGATTTAATACAGGGCACATTAATTCCCAGATTATTAACAAATTTTCAAATACCAACTATGATTTTAGAGTTTTAACTCACAAAGAGTTGCTAGAAGAATCTGCTAAAGTCTGTGTCTATATGAAAGGTTTAGGCTTTCATTAAACAGTAATTATTAATATGCTCTATTATCAGACAAACTTGGCCAACATCTAGTATAGAGTAAAAAAAAATCATATGCTAATATTTCCTGTTTGTTTGAGAGTAATATGTACCAAAATATTCTGAAGATTTCAGAGCTCATTTACTTAAAATATATATTTATTAAAAATGCACCTCTTATTTTGATTGTATTTAAAACTATGATTTAATTGTCATTGATGTTATTGTTGTTGTTGTTAGGCCCAACCCTGCTTACCTTCTGAGATCTGGCAAGATTAAACACCAGGGTAGTTTATAAAAATAAAACTTTTATGTATGGTAAAATATCTACATGAATTTGTATACCAAACTCTGGTTGTGTTCCAACCTTGAGTCCAAATATAATGCTAATCCATTGCCATGAAACTTGGAGGAAACATTCCTTCTCCAGACTGTCAAGTCACACACTTCAAGTTAGGAAAGAAAAGCAATCTTACATGCAGAAATGTATTCCAATCCCTAATAGAACAGACACACACACAAATTAGTATTAAGTTGTTCCTTTAGTCGGTTTACTCTTTGTAGCACTTGGTGTAAGAGGTAAGAAATGTTAGCTGTGTCATTCATGTTTGAAAAATATGAGTAGGAATTTCAAAGTTAGAGGAAGGTTATTGGTCTTGCAGGAATTTAATTCCTTTCACCAGTCATTGCTTTAAATGGCATATCATGAGGAATATCAAAAAATGAATGTGAAATTAAAATATATGTTGAAGTCACAGTCAAAAATACTGGTGGGGATTCTTATATCCTTGCAGGAAGGTTTATCATAAGGCTAACATTTCTCAAATTTTATTTAAGTTTTAAGAAAAGTGGTATTTCCCTGTGAATATTTGCAACAGCAATGATGATGTTCATACATGTCTTGCAGGACACTTTGAAAGAGCTCGTTATAATTAATTGGTTGACAGCAGTTTGTATCTTCAAACTTCTTGCTCTACATTTATGTTCAATGATGCAATTACAAGTGCTTAACTTTGCTGAAGCAATAGTTTCTTCCAAAATCGTGAACATGAAAATTTACTAGGCAAGTTGAGAAAACCATTTATTTATCAACTCACATTTTTTATTTTCAGTTTTGTAAGATAATTTATTTTATTAAGCATATGAATACTGAGTAATCCTAGTAATTTTAAGAGCTCATTCTCTGCTATGTTAAGGGCAAAAAGAAAATCTCTGTCTAAGATAAAGCTTTATAGATTAATTAGATAAGGAAACTTTGTATTGCAATAAAAAAAATGAAAACTTTATTGGCCAAGTTAATGAGATCTTTTCACCAAATTAGCATTTTGAAAAAGTAACATATATTTGCCTGTAGCCAAAATATTGTGGTATCCTATCCCATCAAATCTTGGAAGCTAAGCAGGATTGGGCCTGGGTAGTACTTGGATGGGGGACCTCCTGGGAATACCAGGTGCCGTAGGCTTGGGGAAAGCACCCAGCAATCCACTCCCAAAGCACAATCAGCCATTGAGAATCCTAAGAATAGCGGAGAAACACTAACAATAGTGCTTTGTCTGTTGTATGTAGAGTCGCTATCATCTGAAACCAACTCTAAGGCACCTAACAACAAGGACAACAAAATATGTTCATTGGTTATATGTTCATATTGTCAAATAGCCTAAGTACATTGGCTCTATAACAATGTTTTATTTTCCTATTTAACAAGGATGAGAAATAATTTTTAAGTTTTTGTAAGCACACTTTTACAAATTCCAATCATCTGTAGAGGAATATTCTCACCCTTTGGAGATGATATCAACAAGTCTTTTCTGAGCCTTCCAATACATATCATACTAATTTGACTTGGTTTATTTTTAATATTTTTTCTATTAATTATTACTTGTTAATGTCTGTTGTCTTGTTTAATTTTCCATTTTATTAATTACTGTTTAATTCCCTTGTTGGAATTCCCTGAAAAGCAAGACTATTATATTTCCTTTCACATCCATCATAAACTTTTCCACTTCTCTATTAGTATCTATATATAAATGCTACATGAAATCTATATAGTATATGTATTAAAATAAATAACTCAGTAAAATACATTATACATGTATTATAGTTTGTTGCTATTGCAAATAAGTATTTTTAAATTCTATTTTCTTAGTGGTAAACATCTGTTTATGCTTAAATTATTTATATTTATGCTTTTTAGTTTATACCTGGTTATCTTACATGCCTGTCTTTCAATTTCCTCTGATTTTCCCAATGGATTACTTACAAATGTTACTGTTGCTAATAATTTGGAATTTTTAAATTCCACTTATTCCATATTCCTAGCTAATTGCATTGGCTAGTACTTTTGTTGTTGTTATGGGCCATCAAGTCCTGACTCATAGTTATCCATATGGGGTTTTCAAAGCCTGCTTGTTTCAGGATTGTTTCAGAAGTGGACTGCCATATCTTTCTTCCAGACTAGTACATTTAAATAATATTAAATAATAGGAGTCACAGTATTTAGTTTTCTTATTTTTTCTCCATGATTTGGATATTTCCAGTTTTTACTATCATACTTGATGCTAGATTTTAAACACTTAGGACATTAGGTGAAATTAAATTTATCTGTATGTAACAGAAGCCACATTGAACAAAAGCATTCATAAATATAGCTGTCCTCATTTATATGTGTGTACTTATATCTTTATACAATATGTACATATTTATATACATACCTATATTCATAGTTGTATACTTACACACACACACACACACACACACACACACACACACACACATACACACAATGAGCCAGCTGTTCAGGGCTAGACTGGAAGATCTACAAATTCATCAAAGAGCCACCTCTAGTTTTATCTTTCTCTTCCCATCTCTTGCTCCTAAATTGCTTTTGAGTATCTGCTCATTATCAAGACATAACCTAAAGAAAGAGAGGGGGAAAAAATTATAGCTATTACCCTTTAAGAAACCTTCTGGACACTATATCATTTACTACTTTATCTTAATAGTTAGAATTTAGTCATATGATCACAGTTTGCTTTTAGAGACTCTGGGCAATGTACTTTTTATTCTGGGTAGCCACATACCCAGTTTGAATTTATTGCATAACCAAATTCCACTTATTCTCTTCAAGAGAATATACTCACTGCTTCCTCAGTGGGACAAATGACTGAGACATATTCAAGATCTCACTTGGTTATGGAATTCATCACAGAGTCCAAAGTCTCAGCCCAATTTTCCAGTATGCATAATATGAATCATAAAACAAAATCTCTAGAAAACAATCTTTTTTTTTTTAAAGGAAAGGATGTAAAACATTGGCACTAGTCATCTATTGTGGTCACCTAGCTCTGCTTCTCAGGAACTATGAAGATCCATCCTTGCATTGAAATACATTCTTTTGTTAGCACAATTTAAAACATCTTTCTGGAAATGTCTCTGAAGATTTTCTTGTCAGATGTCCTCCAGGGTCTCCAACCCAAGCCCCTGACAAATTCATGCTGTTTTGATTTCTTCTTTCCTCACATCTGATGTTCCTTTAGTGAGTATAGTATATTCTCCTAGGTCAGCTGATTTTCATAGCCCATTTCCTACTGATGCTTGTTTTGGAGTTCCAGGAATTACTTTAAATTTGATCTGATTTTCTTCATGCTTACCTTGTAGCCTTCTGAAAAAAACATTTCTACCTAAAATGTTGTAGGTATTCATTTGACTTGCTTCTAGTTGTTTTGTCACATAGGTAACAATTCCAAATATCTTACTGAGATATGAAATTTTCATTTTATTTTGCAGGCTGCTGTGAATCTGTTCACTGTCTTCTACCCCAAATTATGGCTACTCCACTGAGGGCTGCATGGAAAGAACTTCCATAGAATCCTACCTGCCAGGAGGTTCAAGTCCCTCAATTGGGACAGCAGTATAATTTCCCCCTAAGGCTGCCACTTAAATCCCCTTCTTAATAGGTACTTCAGTTTGATGTAGAGAAATAGAAATCATGCATATCTGAGAGTTTGGAAACTAGCTTCATCGAAAACTATAGACAAAGTCTTTGTAAATCTGCAACCTTTCCGTATGTACTTACAGCTGGCAATTCTAGCCTGGATGGATCTCCCTCCCTCCCTCCCTCCCTTCCTTCCTTCCTTCCTTCCTTCCTTCCTTCCTTCCTTCCTTCCTTCCTTCCTTCTTTCCTTCCTTCCTTCCTTCCTTTCTTTTCCTTCCTTCCTTCCTTCCTTCTTTCCTTCCTTCCTTCCTTCCTTTTCTTTCCTCCTTTGTCCTCCTCCTTCTTCTTGTATCTCTCTCCTCTCCTCTTCTCTGTCTGTCTCTGTCTCTGTCTCTGTCTCTCTCTCTCTCTCTTTCTCTCTCTCTCTCTCTCTCTCTCCCTGTCTCTACAGGATTTTGCTTAAAGCTCTTAACACCAGCTAACTAAACCCAAATTTCTGGATTTTCCTTAAAATTTTCCATAAAGTTTACCTGAATATAATTTTGAAAAGTAGTGAGAAAAGGTTATGGGGTAGAGATTCAGCAATCAGGGGCACTGACCACCTGCCCTAATTAAAATATCCCTTTGTTGCTTTGCTCTTAATGAGATCAAAGGCCCATACATCTTGTCCAATCAAAATGGCAGAGTATTCTGCTCTCCCGGATATTCTCCCTTATCTTCAAAAACAGTGCCATCCACGAAACACCAACGCATGGGTAGTCTTCTAGATGCCCAGGGAATTACTCCTATGTGACCTTCCACTGGAGG
This sequence comes from Pedetes capensis, assembly GCA_007922755.1. Taxonomy (NCBI): domain Eukaryota; kingdom Metazoa; phylum Chordata; class Mammalia; order Rodentia; family Pedetidae; genus Pedetes; species Pedetes capensis. The sequence continues at coordinate 54,349 of VMDO01012474.1, read as the reverse complement.
TACTCTTCTGTTAAAGTAACGTGCTTAAAACAGCATGCTCATGGCCTCAAAGATCTTCTGAGCAGTGCTTATTACCACTCCCTAACGGCAACAGAATTGCATAACTCCTTATTCCACATGTATGTCCAAGTAATTTTAGCATCAAAATGCATAATACCAGAAATGCATAATAGTTAACAAGATAAAAGAAACACCCTCAACTATCCTTAGTGTGGTGCTCACTTGTGTCAAACATGCTGGTCCCCAGCATGTATGCTTTCAATTTCTCAAATGTATTTCATTCCTAAATAAAACTTTTCCTTCAGGCCCTGATGCATCTGTCTTTGAATTATTTCATTTATGATACAAATAATCTGGACAAATAAGGGACTGACCTCCCCTGCCAAATTCTCCTACAACAGTAGCACCAGTGAAAATTTAACTATTTTCCATGACATAACAAAAATCATATGTTTTCAAAGGTACAGCATAAAAAAACCAATGTTGTCCTGGACCAATTAAATAGTTGAGAGGGATTTCCTTCAAGTGTATTTTATTTGTTTGTTTGTTTGTTTGTGTGTTTGCAGTACTGGGGGTTTGAACCCTGGGCCTCGAGCTTGCATGCTTTGCAAGTGCCATACCACTTAGCTGCACCACCAGCCTTTTTTTTTTTTACTTTTTGAGACAGGGTTTTGCTAAATTACGCAGACTGTCTCTGGTCTCAAACTTGCCATCCTCCTGCCTCTGCCTCTCAAATTGCTGGGATTATAGCTGTGTACCACTGTGCCTGGCTCAATTATATTTTAATAGGTAGAAATTGAACTCAACTCCATTGGGTAGGGATGATTTTTTTAAAAGCTGCCATGAACTAACTGGAAGGTACGAGAGGACACACCTGAGGGTGTGATCAACTGTTAACTGGCATTTATCACATTTAGGCTCCTGTGCTCTCACAGAGTTATCTTTCTTGATCATTACATGTCAAAGGAACCCCCACTCTAGGTCCTTGAGAGTAACATTGGTAGGTTTTGAAAAATTTATATCTCAAAAGAATAGAGAAGAAGTTCACAATTGAAATTATTTTGATGTAAATGTTCTAAAATAAGTGAGGTTAGTAATTTATAGTTAGGAAGAGCCAAAGCTAAAGATTAGTCAAGTTGAGGAAATATTGAGGCTGTCTTAGTCAACTCTCAAAGTGCATTTCCCAACTGTCTGCTATCACCTCAATTTTCATTAAATATATTAAATTAAATTAAATTAAATTATTTTTTTCAGTGCTAAGTATCAAAGCCAGGGCCTCACTGATGTTAAGAAAGTGCTCTAACATTGAGGTTCATCCTCAGTCTTTTATGTCCTTATTGATGAATATATATTAATTATACATATTACTGAAATTCAGTGTGATATATTTCAGTACTTGCATACATAGTGCCATAATCAAATCCTTCCTCCCTTGATCCACCATCCCCACCTCCAGTAATCATCCCTCTATGCTTAGGTAGACATTTAAATTTTTTCTTAATTTCACATGTGTGAGAGGAAATGAGATACCTATCTTTTGATATCTGATTTATTTTGCTAAACATAATGCCCTCCAGTTCTATCAATTTTCCTGGCAGTTACTGCATTTCATTATTTATAGCTGAATAGTACATCACTGTGTACACAAAATACAATTTCTTTATCTGTTTACCTATTGATGATTGCAAAAGTGATTCTATATTTTAGCAATTATGACTATAGCAGGAATAAATATGAAAGTGCAAGTAACTCTTTGATATGCTGATTTCATTTCTCTTAGGTAAGTACCCAGAAGTGGTTGAGCTAGACTTTTGAGGAAATACCATACTGCTTTCCATAATGGCTACAACAGTATCGCATTGTAGTTTTGATTTTCATTTCCCTGAAGACCAATGATATTGAAGATTTTTCATACATTTATTGACCATATGTATTTTTTTCTTTTAAGAAATGTCTATACAGATCACTTGCCAATTTTTATTGAAGTTATTTGTTTTTGTTTAGTTTTCTGAATTCCTTATTGAATCTTTATTTTTTTGTCAGACACATAATTGGCAAATATTTTCTCCCGTTATGTAAATTATCCTTTTACTCTCTTGGTTATGTTCTTTGGTGTGAAAAAACTTTTTATCTTGATGTTACCCATTTGACTATTTTTTATTTTTTTTCCTGTACAAAAGACCAACACTTCATTTTTAGGTTAGAGACAGCATAAAACTTTCAGGTGTCAAGTTGTGAGTTGCTTTTAGAATTAGATTTCATCCTATAAATTTTTTGAAGAAACCTCACAATGTTGGCTAAAATGCAAGATTTTTTTCTCCCTTCTTAAAAATTCAAAGGTCAGTTTTCTAGGGGTGTTGGATCCACTGTATAAGGATATCAAATACTTTATAACTTTCTTTACTGTTACAACCCACATGTTTGTCACCTGATCATGCTGTGGGGGCTTGCATGTTGCTGTGGTGCTGAAAGCTACGCCACTGGTATTTCAGATACTAACAGAGCCACCCATGGTGGATGGGTTTCAGCTGAACTTCCAGACTTAAGACAGACTAGGGAGCAGCACCCAGCAGCCCACTCCAAAGACAATTAACCATTGAAAGCCCTATGAATGGCAGAGAAGCACTGTAAAATATAGTGCTGGAAAATGAGGTCCCCAGGCTAAAAGGCTTCAATAAATGACTGGAGAAGAGTTGGCTCCTCTAAGTAGAGCAGACCTTAATGATGGGAATGGAATAAAGCCCCTCCTATCTCCATTTGCTGATGTGGCATGACTCAACATGAGAAGAAACAGAGTAGCTATAACAATGGGCTCCAACATATAAAAAGATATTGCAAAGCATTGGGCTGGGTAGTGTTTCCTTCTGTTGTACATAGGCTTGCTTTGAATTGGACCTGACTTTAGAACACCTAAGGACATAAGTTTATGGCTCTTTTAGCATGATAAAAAATGCCTACTGAACCTCCAAGCGCTTCTTCAAATTTCTGAACCATGAAAAAGAGGAGATAAATGATAGTCTTCTCTTTCAGGATACTTTCTAAAAGTGAAACAAGCTAATTCCACTGACATTCCATTTGTCAATGTTGGTCACATACAGCTAAAAGAAAGGCTTGGGAAGGTGGTTTCAGGGCCAAAGCATACTATGGTGATTATTTTACTGAGAAAAATAGAAAAAAAAAACATTTTGACTAACAATTGGCTCAAATTTGTAAATCTATTTTTCCATAGGTATAACATATAATTGCATAACAATGACTTCAGTGTTTTCTTTTCCCTGTTTCTTTTGAATACATATTGGTTATATGTATGGTTTTGAATTATACTAAGTAATTCATTTATGGCATTTTTTCACTTATCTTTCTCTTTGTCTCTCTCTCTTTGTATTACTTTGTGCATCTGTTTGTGGTGAGGATGCTTAAAAGCTGCTCTTTAAGCAATATCTAATGTATAATACAATGTTAGTAATTGAAGTCAATAGATCTTTTGAATTTATTCCTCTTGTCTAACTGAAATTTTGTATCATTTTAACAACATCTACCCAATCCAGAGTCCCGTTTGACCTCTAATATCTGGTAACTACCATTCAGTTTTCTGCTTTTGTGAGTCTGACTTTTAAGATTTCACATATAAGTGAGATCATACAGTATTTGACTTTCTATACCTGGCTTATTTCACTTAGTATAATGTCACTTTTTTATTATTTTAAAATAATATTTTATACAAGATTTTATACTTATTTTATACAAGATTGGTATTAATTTTTAAAAACTGTAATGTTTGATTTTTATAATATTCTTTTACTTTACTAAACCAACTCATATATATTATCAAGTGTACATATTTGATATCTAATAAAAACATTTTATAATGAAAACATGTAATTTCAACACCATTTGTGAATTTTAGGCCTACTTAAAATTAGTGTTCCACAAACTAAAATGTGTGTGAATCTCCCAGGTGTGCTATTAAAATACAGACTGTGAGTCAGTATTAATGAAGTATGGCCTGAGATTCTTCATTATTAACAACCTACTGTAGTAATAATAAACTAATTCATGGTCTATTATTTAAATACCAAAGAACATAGATAATAACAAATATTTATAAGGGGTATAATTTTCACTATTAATATCATTTTTATAGAATTTATTGAAGATTATAAAGATTCTAAGATTCTTCTAATCCTCTTAAAATGTCATGAATATGGCGGGGTGCAGTGGCACACGCCTGTAATCACAGAAGCTTAGGAGGCAGAGGCAGGAGAATCTCAAGTTCGAGACCAGAGGCAGACTGTGTAATTTAGCGAGGTCCTGTCTCAAAAAGTAAAAAAAATGGGCTGGGGGTGCAGCCCAGTGGTCCAGCACTTCCAGAGCATACAAGTGCATGGCCGTGGCTTCAACCCCCAGTATGACACACACACACACACACACACACACACACACACACACACACACACACACACTGTCATGAATATTTTAAATCTATTATTATAATCCTTATTTTACAGATTATGAAAATGAGGCTTAAGTAAATTCCATGGTTAACCTAGATCATAATCTCAGATGTATATAATATTAGTCATTTTGTAAATGCATTAAATCTTATAATAACAGGCAAGATATGCAAACTATGCCAGATATTAAGAATGAATTTATCTATCTGATCAATATCTTTTGTGCATTTAATCTCATGTTCACTTCTTACTCCCAGCATAGTTCTGGAAAATTTTCTCCTATGTTCAACTAATAAAAAAGCATTATATCCTTCAGTATATTATATAATACAAAGGAGATGAGAAATACTATATATGGAAACAATTTAAATTCTGACACATTTTATGATCTTGAATGCTATTGATTCTTATTTGTTTGCAACAGTACATACATACATATATCTATTGAATTATTGTACTTAATAATAGAATACATAAGATTGAAAATTAATAATATTCATGTCTAGAAACCAAAAATAACGTAATTTTTGTAGAAAGTCTTGTAACATAGCAAGAAAAAAACCTAATTGTATAAACAAATGATTCAATGGGCTAAAAATAACCACTGCTAAATCATACCCATTAACTCAGAGTTAAGTGAACACGGAAAACTTTACTATTTCCATATATGGGGATTCCAGGATGCCGTGTGTGTATGTGTGTGTGTGTGTGTGTGTGTGTGTGTGTGTGTGTGTGTGTGTGTTTTGTAGTACTTGGAGGTTTGTCCCAGGGGCTTGACCATAACTGCAAGTGCTATACACTGTGGCTGCATCCCAAGCCCATTTTAAATTTTTTAGGGTGAGACATTGTCTCACTAAATTATGCAGGCTGCCTCTGGCCTTGAACTCCCTCTCCTCCTGCCTCTGGCTCCCGACTTGCTGGGACTGTACCCAGCTGTACCCAGTACCCAGCACTGGGTACAATCCCCACTGTACCCAGCAGGATTCCAAGATGTCTCTGATGAATTCTTGTCTACTTATTTAAGAAAATTATTTTTTAAAGAACGAAGTGGTGGTAAAAATGTAAATGACTATTCAACAGAAAAATTTCAGAGATCAAATAAAGATGGCTAAACAGATTAAATTAGATCTAAACTAGGAAGCACAAAAATATCTGATTGGAACTGTTTTCCTATCTGGTAACAGAACACATTGAAATACATGACAAACATATTATTTACTACATATAATGAGAATTAAGATGCAAGTACAAAATTTCACTTCTTATGGGACATGCAGTGTGAAATTATGTAAACTAAGAAAAATGGTATGTTATATGACAAATGAGAGACCTGGCTTTCCTGCCACATTCTCTGAATTACTCCATATCTATTCAAAGCAAGAAGAGTCTGCCAAATCAGCAGAATTATGGGTTTATGTGGAAAAGACATCTGGAAACAAGAAGGGAAGGACAAGTGTACTATGTAATCAAGTTCGAAAATCCTATACATTTCTGGACTGGCTAAAGCCATCTTGTTCTGAGAGAACAACAACACAACAAATTTTTCAGTAAAACTCTTTTTTTTTTTTTTTTTGGTGGGGTAAAATTCTTTCCTTCTTGTTTCATTAATAATATAAAGTGTAATTAAATTTTAAAAAAATTTATATGTTACTGGACTTTCAAAATATGACAGTTATATTACTCAATTTAGAAAATCATGCTCCTGGAAAA
>VMDO01012474.1:0-48085 GCA_007922755.1 Pedetes capensis | reverse complement strand
AGCATATAGTCCCAGATGATCCTGAAGAGCTAAAGCAGTATTAAACAAAGAGAAGGAAACTAGACATCAAAATATCTGCCTTAAAGATATGACACAGAGCTAAAATGAATAAACAGCATGATTCTGGCCTAAAAACAGATACAAAGATCCACCAAACAGGAGAGCAGGAGAGAGAGAGAGAGAGAGAGAGAGAGAGAGAGAGAGAGAGAGAGAGAGAGAGAAACTTCTTATATCTGTAGCCAAGGATTTCTCAACAAAGAGCCAAAACCATAATCGGAAAGAGCGTGGCCACCTTGATGAATGGTGGTGTTAGAAGAACAGATATCCATGAGCAGAAGGTGAAATTTGACCACTGTCTTTCATCCTGTGCAAAAGTCAACTTCAAATGAATCAGACTTGAATGTAGGACTTGACTATGAATCTACTAGGAGGTAACATAGGGAAACCCTTCCATATCTCATTGTAGTCAATGAATATTTGGATAACACTTCAAAGGTATTGATGACAAAATGAATCTTTACAGCAAAGAAAACTACCAACAGAGCAAAATGACAATGTACAGATTGGGAAAAATATTTTCAAAGTACTCATCTAACAAAGAATATCTCAAATATATAAAGAACTCGAAGAAGAATGAGGAGGAAGAAGAAGGAGGAGGAGGAGGAAGAGGAGGAGGAGGAAGAAGAAGGAGAAGAAGAAAGAGAAGGAGAAGGAGAAGGAGAGGAGGAGGAAGAAGAGGAGGAGGAGGAGCAACAACAACAAAAATAACAAAATACTCCAGTTAAAAACTAGACAAATGATCTGATAGCCATTTCTCAAGAGAAGAAATACAAATGGTCAATAAATACATGAAAATTGAATAGTAATATTAATATTCAAGAAAACAAAAACATCTAACCTCAGTTAGAATGGCTACTATGAAAAAGTCAAAAAATAACAAATGTTGGTAAGCATGTGGAGCAAGAGGGACTCTTACATACTGTTGGTGGGAATGTAAATTACTGCAGCCATTATGGAAAATAGTTTGGAGTTTTGTCAAAAATTAAAAATAGATGTACCATATGATCTTCCTATCTTACTTCTGGGTATATATCTGAAGGAAATGAAACTAGCATTTTTAAAAGATTCATGCACATGAGTGTTCATTGCAGCATTAGTGACAATAGCTAAAACATGGAAGCAATTTAAGTGTACATCTATGGATGGATGGACTGAGATAACGTGAGTATACATACACATGTACACATGGAATTTTATTCAGCCATAAAGGATGAAATGTCCTTTCCAGAAAAATGGACAGAACTGGAGGACAGCATGTTAAGTAGAAAAGTAAAATAAGTCATACCAGAAAGACAAGTCTCACATGTTCTCTCTCATTTTGCAAGAGAAAAATGTTAATCTGTATATAGAATACTGATTACTAGAAGCCATGCAGGACAGAGGCAAGGACATAATGAAGAGGGGTGGAGAGTACATACAAAACACTGCTAGACAGAAAGAATAATTTGTAGTGTTCCACAGAACAGTAGTTGACCAAAATTCACAGTAACAAGTATTTTATGAATAACTAGAGGAGAGGAGCTCAAAAGATCCAAAAAAAAAAAAAAAAGACAAAAAGATGGAAATGCTAGTTATCCTTGGCTTAGCACATGCTGTTTACATAAGTGGAGATGTCTGTTACCTATGTGGAAATTTCATAGATAGAAATATAATACTGTACTCCATAAATTTACTACATTTTCATTAAAAATAAATTAAAAAGTAAATATTAGGTTGAAGAATGTAATAGGTAATTATTTAATAAAGAGATAAAATAAACTTTTAAATTTTCATGTTCTTTAAAATATTTGACAAGTACTCAGAATTGAGTACCCTTATTGTCTATGTTATATATATATATATATATATATATATATGTATGTGTGTGTGTGTGTGTGTATGTATATATGTACATTTTAATGTAATTGAATATAACCAATAATTTGAGGAACATAAGGTCAAATCACTTACTCTTTCACAAATATTTCCTTAAAACTTATAGACACTTCTTGGTCCAATATTTTAAAATCATTCTCAGTGTATTTAAATATAGTTATACATTAAATGCAATCTTCAAAGTAATATTCTTGCTATGAATACATGACATAATACAAGAATTCATGCAAGATCATAATAAGGAGAGGGTTCATTTGAAAATTACTTTCTAATTCTTAAAAAGTTGCTTACTGATACATAAGATTTCAACCTATAAATTAGAATGATAGAGAATTCTATTTATTTATACATTGTGTTAAATACATAGTAATGGTGTCAATCATTACTATGCTATTGTTGTTAGGTGCTTTCAAGTTGGGTAAGACTAATAGTGATCCTTTGTACAAAAAGACGAAACACTCCCCAACACTGTGCTATGCCTGGCACTTTCTCTGCTATTCATAGAATCTTCAATGGCTGATTATTTCAGAAGTGGGCTGCCAGGTCCTTCTCCCTAGACTATAGCACCCAGTATTCCAAGTAGGTCTCCCATCCAAGGAATAAATATGTCCAACCCTGCTTAATTTCTCAGATCTGATGAAATCTGATGTCAGGGAAGTATGGCTGCAGACAATTATTGTTATAGGTCTGGATATATGTGATTTTTCTATTTATTTATTTATTTATTTATTTATTTATTTATTTAAAGTTTTGCTTTCTTTTAAAGAATGGGTGATGCAACTGGACCATAGCATTTTAGGGTCCTTCATTTCCTGAGGAAGTTGTTTTCAAAACGCTTAGTAAAATAAGTGGTATTTTATTTTTTTGAGATTTTATCCCTGAAAAGTTCTTTCAAATGTTACCGGATTATTTATTTATTTATTTATTTATTTATTTTATTTTATTTTTTTGCAGAGCTGGGGGTTGAACCTAGAGCTTTGTGCTTGTATGCTTCGCAAGTGCTGGACCACTGAGCTGCACCCCCAGGCACGCCCCTCCTTTTTTTTTTTTTACTTTTTTGAGACAGGGTCTCACTAAGTTACACAGACTGCCTCTGGTCTGGAACTTGTGATCCTCCTGCCTCCACCTCCTGAGCCACTGGGATTACAGTCATGCGCCACCGCATCCAGTGTGATTATATATTTAAGTATGTTGGTTCTCAATCTCTAAAAATATTCATTAAAATTGTTGCAAAATTCTATGTATTTGATTATACTGATAACATTTAAACAAAAGTGTTTTTTACATAACATTTTGTTCTTAACCTTCATCAATCAATATTCTTCATGCTTTTCTGTTTGACACTAGGAATTTCAATCTATAAGTGGTTTCCTCCTTTCAAATAAGGTAATAGTCTTTTTATACATAGATGCACCTCAAATGGCCAATTAAATTAAGAACTCATTCTGGGAAATTGTGTGGAACTATTATATTGTGTGGGAGGTTAATATCATGTCCTTGTTGAGAAAAAAATGTCAGAGTTGAGCACATTGTGTTATTACCCTTATTTTGGTCAGCAGCTCAGCATGCAAATCCAGGTTTTGCTAATGAAAATCTGCAGGTGATGGGCAAAGGAACATTTGTACTGAGATAAAAAGAGACAAAATTATTTTCACTGCTATCACCAAGAAAATCACTCCTACTCTGTAAGAGGAATGGGAGTGATGAATATAGTGTTTCATTTACTCTTTCACAAATATTTCCTTAAAACTTATAGACACTTTTTGGTCCAATATTTTAAAATCATTCTCAGTTTTTATATGTAATATAAAATAATATATAATAATATATAATATTAAAAATATATAATGTGATAACATGCCATAATATAACTCAAATACATTCAAAACTAAAGGGATTTAAAGGTTCATTCTAGTCCAATCTTTTCTTAACCAGTTGCACAACAAAAACATCCGATTTTTTTTTTTTTTTGGAAAGGCAGAAATTGGAGCAAAACAAGATTTGTTACTTAAATATAACCTACCTTGCTTACTTTTCTCAAGCTTGCTATTCGAGTCTCTGCATTTTTTCCATCACTATTCGTTAAAATTTTAGACATGTATTTGTTTCTCTGTGACTGTACTTGCTTAACTATTCATTTTTACTTCATTTTTCTCTCTATTATAAACATCTGTGTTTCTTCCTTTTGTATTTATTAGTAAAGCAGCACACTTTTAATGGCTTGGACAAATTTTTTGTTCACTATCTTCCTTTTCTGAATCCTTAATTAGGTGTCAAATTAATTCTGAGAAACCTCTAAAAATTACAAAAGGAATCTCATTTGTCTTCCTCATTAGTTAAATTAGTCTTTGGGAAAATATTCTCTTCTATTAATCATTAGCAAAATGATTAGTGTTAAGCAGCCTTAACACTATGGCTTCCAGATCTCAGAAGCTAAGTAGGGTCGGGCCTGGTTAGTACTTGGATGGGAGACCACCTGGGAACACCAATACTGTAGGCTTGGAAGAAGGACCTGGCAACCCACTCCCAAAAATCAATTTACCAATGAAAACCCTATGAATAGCAGAGAAGTACTGACAATAGTGTTTTGCCTGCTGTATGTAGGGTCGCTATGAGTTGGACACCGACTTCACAGCACCTAACAAAAACATCTTCCTTTTATTAGTGATACACCATTTATTATACTACTAAGGAAATTATGGCATTCTATTATAGAAAAAAATGTTTTGTATAACAACTGTAAAGGCCTTAGATATAATTGTCATTAGGTGCCATGTCATTACATCTGACTCAGAGTGACCCTATATACAACAGAATGACACTCCTCAATACTGTGCCAGGCCCAGCATTATTATGCTACTCATAAGGTTTTCAATGACAGATTGTTTTGGGAGCAAGATGCCATGCCCAACCCTACAGAGCCCAGTATTCTCAGGCAGTCTCCCATCCAAGTACTAACCAGGCCCAATTCTGTGTAGCTTCCAGTATCTGATGCAGTCAGATACCAGGGTGGTATTGCTTACAGATAATAGTCATACATTTAAATAAGGATCTCCACTCCTCCCAAAGGTGTCTAGAGTTGCTAGTTTTTTGTTTTGTTTTGCTTTGTTTTTTGTTTTTTTGTTTTTTTTTTTTTGTTCTTAAGTTAGATTCTGCCATACAGGGATTGAATGGCCATACACTCTTCTTAGCAATCATCTTTGCTCATGGAGTTTGAATAACAATAGATGGCTTAATCACCAACTTTTAAAGAAACATAGGGAAAATGATTCAATTTTCAATGAAATGATAGCCCTTAAAGAAAGATGATACTCATATTATGTCTGTCAGGCATGATTAAGTGGTACTTTCAATATTTAAATGCAAAGGCCACAGCCTGTTGTAAAAATGGACTGTCACTACAAGTTTAATCACATTATCCAACTAGAAAACTAAGTTCAATTAATTGGACCATGTTAACTATTACAACACTGACCATGTTTCTGTTTGAAAGAACTGGACCACCTAGATGTTAATCTAACCCAATTTATCTTGCACTTTCAACTGATCATTTACAATTAATATTACATGACTTTTACTCTTACTCTTTGCCAAGTATTGGCTTTTCTGAGTCCTTAATTAGGTGTCAAAATAATTCTGAGCCACCTCTACAAAAGTAATCTCATTTGTCTTCCTCATTTGTTAAATTAGTCTTTGGGAAAATATTCTCTCCTATTAATCATTAGCAAAATTTTAACTTTTGTTGGCAAAGTTGGCTTTAAAACATAAGAACTATACATATGCAAGGGGCTGGGATTTAGCTTAGTTGGTAGAGTGCCTTTCTGCAGTCTCTGAAGTTGCAAGTTGGATTCCCAGCACCACAAAAATGGGCGAAGGACGTGGCAATCCACTCCCAAGACAATGCCCAAAACAATCAGCCATTGAAAACCCTATGAAGGTTGCTATGAGTCGGACATGACTCCACGACACCTAACAACAACAAAAATATACATATACAAGGATATTTGCTCAAGATGCGTGCTGATACAAACAGAGACGATATCATAAAGGAATCAAGAGAACACAATGGAAAAGAGATGCACACCTGTAATCCCAGTGACTCTGGAGGCAGAGGCAGGAGGATTGCAAATTCGAGACCAGAGGCAGTCTGGGTAATTTAACAAGACCTTGTCTCCAAAAAAGTAAAAGTACGGGTTGAGGATAAGCTTAGTGGCATAGCACTTGCAAAGCATGCAAGCACAAAGCCCGGGGTTCAAACCCCAGTACCGCAAAAGAAAAAAAAAAAAAGTAAAACAAAATAAGCATGTACTCTGTCCTTCTCAATTAATTATTTTCTTCAGGGTTCCATTTAAAATTAAATGGTCAAGCCAATAAACTTAGCATTCAGTCTTAGTAATTACACTTCTCTCATCTCTCCTCATCCAAACTAACAATCTTTGTTCCCATCTCCAAAGTTTAGTTGCTTCAATCTTCCCCTTGAGCCACAATCCAGGTCCAAGATACTCTTTCCTCTTCCCAAAGCTTCTGTGATTATTCTCTACCTGGGTTCCTTCTTTCCAGTCCAGTCCAGAGAGAAACAGAGGGATACTTTTCAAAGTGACTCAATGGGTAGTCATCTCCAAGAGCAGCATCTGGACATCCCTCTACAAACAAGCAACTTGATCTTTCTAAATCTGGCCTCTCTCTCTGCTTCCCCAGTCTCATCTGCTATCAGATGCTGTAGGCTATTTCCTTTTTCTCTTTCACCATTTTTCAAGTTTCTCTTCACCTTAGATTTAAAACTTATTCCTATATCAGAAAGTTTATAGATTAGCTATTTTTCATTATCTGATCTAACTCAAGTATATTCTTTTCCAAGACTCCTTCACTACCACTCTATTTATGGACACCCTCCTGTCCTCAATTCTTTCTCCTATCACCCCTATTTTATTCCACTCAAAACATTTTTATCACATTTTAAAATCATCCATCTTCATATACTGTTTAAAAAAAATTTTTTTTGGTGTTTTGGAGGTTGAATCCAGGTCCTTGCATACACTTTTCAAGTGTTCTATCACTTAGCTGCACCCCTAGCTCATTTTTAATTCATTTATCTTGAGACAGGATCTTGCTAAATTATCAGGCTGTGTCTGGCCTCAAACCTGTGATACTCCTTCCTCAGTCCCCCCACCTGACTGGGTTTACAGACATGAGTCACCATGCCTAGCTCTGCTGTTGAGCCTTTTTGCCCTTCTCCCCACAACTGTCATCAAATCTGACTTATTTATCATTCCATTTCCACAACTTTGAATAAATGTGAAAACACTAACTTCTGAATTAAAAAAATGAAATAATTAACTGCTAAATTGGATTATTTTACATAATTTTGAATTGTTTAGTTGTAATGAAGAGGGAAAATATTTACTCAGAGAAAGTTAACTTCAGAAACTGCAGAAACTGCCACAAGACAGCTTTGTAGGTCACAGCACATTATCCAGTAATCATGTTGCCTTTCAAATGTTTGAAAACAAATTCCTAAGAATGGGCATGAAGATTAATTTTCTTTTTCAAAGAAACAGGTAGTAGAAAAACTACGAGACAATGATTTGAAAAAAGAATAAAGTACTAAGCACCGTAAGGAAACTTCATATTTCACCACACATTTTCTTTCCTTCCCTGTCAAGTTACCAGTCCTCTCATATAGATTGGATGATCTCCAGAGATTAAAATCATAATCACTCAGGAAATTCATGCTTGTTATCTGTTTCCCAATGTGTATTCCCAAGAATCTTCTTTTAGTCTGCAGGCTTCAGCACTAAAGGCAACAAAATTCCAAGTTATATGTGAATCTGATTTACATGGGGATTACCTTTTTTGATCTGTGCAGTAAGTAGACCAGCATTTCTCTTCCAAATCTGAAAAAAAAAATTGTTTCTCAATATGACCTGCCCTTATACGCTATGTAGGTCTATCACATAAAAACTAGAAGACTATTTTCTTATTTTACCCTTGTCAAGTCAGAATAGTAAACAAACTGGGCTATTTTATTAAGTTTTCAATATGGACTATTTAACTCTGCTAAAAAGCTAAGTAATTCAGATTTATTTATTCCAATTGATTATTTATTTACTTACTTGTCAAAAGATGATTTATAACACAGATATGAGAAAAAGCTTTTATTTTAGCTCAAAAGCCTTAGTAAACACAGTATGTCAATTTTGCTAAAGCATGACTTATGTTTACAGATGTTGAGTTCCACAACCAGGCATGATAGGTAGCCTTCCAATGTAGTTTAAAAACATGAGTTGTCCAAATTGTAGCTTTAAACTATAAATATTTTCCCCTGAGAGTTATTCTAGATATTAGATCACAGTACTACAATGGCAAGAGTGGTTTTACAGGAGAAATGTTTCAGGAAAAGGGCGAAATAAAAATAAAAGTCTCTATAGAAGGTCTAACCAGCAGGCGTAACCCTATGGCATCCGATCCTGTCAGATCTCCGAAGCTAAGCAGGGTCCAGACTAGTTAGTACTTGGATGGGAGACCACCTGGGAACTCCAGATACTGTAGGCTTGGGAGACAGTAGGGGCAATCCACGCCCAAAAATCAAGCTGCCATAGAAAATCCTATGAACAGAAGAGAAGCACTGACAATAGTATTTCCCCTGTTGTATGTAGCGTCGCAGTGAGTGGGATACCGATTCGAGGGTACCTAATAACAACAACAACAACATAGAGAGTCTAAAGCCATAAAACTAACACATAAATGAAGGAAAAACAAAAACAGATAACAGACATTTCAAAACGTATCTTTAAATGTTATACTTATAAATTCATTTTTTTCATTCATAAAATGAATATAAATTCTGATAGAAGACTGAAGAAGATAATATTAAAAGATGAGCTATGCACCAAGGTACATGCTTCTAATCCCAGCAACTAGGGAGGATGTGGCAGCGTGATTATGAATTTGAGGTGAAAGCCAGTCTACATAACTCAGCAGGACTCTGTCTCAAAATAAAACACACAAAAAAGCGGGGGTTGGGGATGAAGCTCGGTGGTGAAGTACTTGCCAAGCATGCAGGAGGCCCTGGGTTCCACTCCTCAGTACTGAAAAAATTTAAAACAAATATAAAACTGAGAGCTTATCATGAACTACTCCTTAAAAAGATTCTGAAAAAATATTAAACTGGGTGGGGTTGCTCACTCCTGTAATCCCAGTGACTTGGAAGGGGGATGCAAAAGGATCACAAGTTCAAGAACAGAGGCAGTCTGCATAATTGAGGGAGACCCTGTCTCAAAAAGTAAAAAAAAAAAAAAAAGGGGGGGGGTGCTGAAAGTGCCGCTCAGTCATCCAGCACTTGGAAAGCATGAAAACTCGAGGCCCTGGGTTCAACCCTCAGTGCTGTGGGAAAAAATAAATTAACAATTCACATGAAATTATTCTCAAATATAAATTACTATGGGTCATAAATATTAGGTGATAGGGTCAAAGGGAGGCCATGTTTAATTTTGACCTATGTTTATACTAAACATACGTTTATTATATAATGTTTAAGTGACTTATTTTTTCATCCCTTTGTCGAAAAAAATACTTATAAAGTTGTTACTCAAAAAAAAAAAACAGCATTAACATTATAGAATATCTGTGTATTATTTGGAGTAAATTTAAGCTGCTGCTGTAGGTAAGGATTTATACCTCAGTAATCTAGCTGGATTCCAATCCAGAAGATGCTCTCTTCCACATGCTTATCCAGAATTAAAGCTTCTTCTATTTTGTGAGAGTACTGATTTCAATACATGGCTTCAAAATTACCTATATCTTTTTTTCTGGATCAAATAATGGAAGGGGTGGGAAGTTGCATTCTCTGTTCTAGCCTCATTCCGCTGCTGTAAATCATCCACACTGAGATCCTTAACTGAAAAGGGAAGCTAAGAAAATGAGCTCTTGCTGTGCGCCTAGGGAGAAGGTAAAGTAATTGGTGAAGAGAGAATCAGTCTTATAATAATCAAAAATCCATTTTATTTTTCAATCCCTCAAATAGAATATACTCAGCCTCTTCCAATAGGAGGGCAACCCCAAGTCACTTCTCATCAACAATTTTATAATCATTGCTGTATTCTTTCTGTCTGGTAAAATATTATCTCATCTTGGGAGCTATGTAAAACCTCCATTTTCATCGTTAAATTTTCTTAGGGTTCACGATAGGAAAAGACTAGAAAAATGTTTCTTTTTTACTGTGGTGCTCAAATTAATATGGAAATATTCTTCATGTCTATTGTATAATTATTAAGAAATTGAGTAGAATTCAAATATGTCTCATGTTCAGTCACACTCAGGTTTGTTGTAACCATGTGGAAAATCTAGTTTTTTAATTTAAAACTCAGTTTCTGTTCACAATGAATGTGAAATGCAATTCTTTGAAACAATTTACTATTAGATATTACAACTTACTTTTGTCATTAAAAATAAAGTAGAAATAAACATAGAAAGAAGAGATTCTTCCAATTCTCCTACTTTATTCTGTAGAAAATAAATACAAATTTTATCTGGAAATCTGTGTTGCTTAAGCAGCAAAAAAATAATGTATGTTGATTTTATATATAACATTTTCACAAGCATATCTTCCCTCTTCTCTTTTTCCTGCAAGCATTATAGCAGGGAATGTGTTAACTACAAAAGAGACATAAAAGAAATACAGGGTATACTCACAAAACAATATTGCATCTATGTATTTTTTCTAATGTAGTGCTCTGAAGAAAAGGAAAGGTAAAATTTTTAAACATATTGGGGTTGCTAATTTTTTCTACTGGACTTGACTTGTTTGTCTCTTGGGATAGTCCATAATTCTGAAACACACATTTTCTACTACTTCCATGAAATATTCACATTTTTTAAAACAATCTCATATTTTTGTTTATTTCTCTCTAGTACCTATGATAACCTAAAACATAGGCAATATGAGCAAAGATTAAACAAATACATATAAGAATTAATAAGCCAATAAATACCATCTAAATCATCTTATTTTTGCATTCTAAACATTTTTTTCCAACAGAATGTACATAATGTGAATTTTAAATAAAGAAATCCATAGTGTACATCTAGTATAGACTTCAATTTTCATTTGTCTGAGAGTTTTGCTATTTTACCTCTGTAAATAAAGATCCCCAAATTTGAGAAGCATATTTTCAGATTTGTTTTGCTCCATAATTCCAGAATGTTTAATGGAAAATTGTTTTACTGCCATTTGTTTTTTATTATCATGCATTATTTAAAATATACCTATATGTTGAGGATGGGAGAAGGATGTGGCAATTCGCTCCTGAGATAATACTGAAGCAATCAGCCATTGAAAACCCTATGAGGGGTGCCATGAGTCAGACACAATTAGATGGCACCTAACAATAACAACAGCATATGTTGAGGGGCCTGCAGCCTTAGCCCTGTGGCATCTAATCCCTTGAGATCTCAGAAGCTGAAGAGTGTTGGGTCTGATAGATATTTGGTTAGGAGACTGCCTGGGAACACCAGGTGCTGGAGGCTTGGGAGAGGGCCCAGCAGCCCATTCCCAAAAAGCAATCAGCCATTGAAAACACTATAAATGTCAGAGAAGCACTGACAATACTGCTTCATCTCTTGTACATACTGTTGCTATAGTTAGACACCAACTGGACAGCACCTAAGAACGTATGTTGACGGTATTGTTACACTTGCATCAAATATTTCATTTGAATTAGAGGAATTACTGGAGGATGTTGTAGAATCAAGAAATAAATGTTTTCTGTTATACTTAAAGTGTCTGAACAAAAATATTTTGGGATGCTTTGGTATGAAATTTACATGGCTCATAAGCTGAAAGTATACCTAATCAAGTGCTAGCATTTAAAATTAAAAATTAAGACATATTATCTATGAACAAAAGTGATCGTAGATATATGATATTTGTACAT
Organism: Pedetes capensis; assembly: GCA_007922755.1. Classification (NCBI taxonomy): domain Eukaryota; kingdom Metazoa; phylum Chordata; class Mammalia; order Rodentia; family Pedetidae; genus Pedetes; species Pedetes capensis. The sequence goes on along the minus strand of VMDO01012474.1, from coordinate 36,218 downwards.
ATATATACATATATATACATATATAACATATATATACACATATACATATATACACATGACCTGCAGCCTTAGCCCTGTGGAATCTGATCCCGTCAGATCTCGGAAGCTAAGCAGGGTCGGACCTGGTTAGTACCTGGATGGGAGACCGCCTGAGAACACCAGGTGCTGTAGGCTTGGGAGAAGGACCTGGCAACCCCCTCCCAAAAATCAATCTACCATTGAAAACCCTATGAACAGCAGAGAAGCACTGACAATAGTGTTTCCCCTGTTGTATAGAGGGTCGCTATGAGTCGGATACTGACTCGACGGCACCTAACAACAATATACACACACATATATATATATATTTATATATATATATATATATATATACACAAATATACATATATACATATGCATACATATATACATACATGCACATATGTGTATATACACATATACACATGTGTATATACATATATGTATATATACATATGTGCATGTATGTATATATATGTATGTATACACATATGCATATATGTATATATGTGTGTGTATATATGTATACGTATATATGTATATATGTATACATATATGTATATATGTATATATGTATATTTTATGTTCTTTGACAACATATTTTTTTTTACTCTTTCATTTCTCCCTAATGTACTATTTGGGGTTGGGATTTAGCTCAGTTTGTAGAGTGTTTACCTGTGCTCTATGAGGCCCTAGGTTTGATCCTCAGTACTGTGAAAACAGGAGAAGGATCTGACAGACAAATCCTGAGACAATCAGCCATCAAAAACCCTATGAATAGCAAAGAAACACTGACGTGGTGCCAGGTACTATATTGAATAGTATTTCCTTCAATTGTACATGGAGTCATTATGAGGATATGACTTGATAGAGCCTAACAACAACAACAATGCACTATTTTAGTAAAGCATTGACTATTGCCAAGGTTGTTGTTGTTGTTAGGTGCCGTCAAGTCGGTATCCGACTCAAAGGGACCCTCATAGGGTTTTCAATGGCAGACTGTTTTGGGATTGCCTTGGGAGTGGATTGCCAGGTCTTTCTCCCATTTTTGCAGTGCTGAGAATTGAACTTGGGACCTCAGAGACTGCAGCGCAGTGCTCTACCAACTGAGCTAAATCCCAGCCCAGGTTAGAGGCCATGTAAGGAATCAGTTGTCAAAAGTGTACAATTCCCACATATTACTATTCACAAGCTTGTTCAGAGATGAAACCTCAGGGTATGCATTAGCTTTACGTTGCATAACTGATAATTTCATATGTGAATCTTTGTTGTTTATGGTATCTGTGATTCAGCTTCCTTTTACTCATGGTACCATGTTTCATCTGCATTTAGCCATTCTTGACTGAGGTCTCATTCTTTCATACTTGGGGATAAGACCTGGTTTGATGGTGATTTTCATTTGTAATAACTTATGCTTCTTCAGTATATAGTCCCTCATTGTTTTCTTAGAATAAATGGTATGAATATGTGCTGGAAAATGCATGAGGTCTAGTTTGTACTTGTAATTTCTCAAAGGATTATATTTTTCCCTCCACACAGAATCAAATTCAACTCATGAAATTTTCTTAATGGTTCCTTCTGAGAGGAAGGTTTATTTCTAGTTTACATCTCCAGGAAGAGCAGGAACAATATCACGCAGGCTACTATTAGACTCCTACTTAGGGTGATATCCCTAGACTTTTCTCCTATCCCTTGCTTACCAAGCAGCAGCTAATATAAAAATTAAAGTCACCAGGACTTGGGACATGTCCTAAAGCAAATCAACCATATTTTCTCATCTATCCAGAAGTTTCATGTTCATTTAGTTATAAGGAATTCTTAGTTTTTGCCAGCTTGCCTATGCATAAATAATTTTATCTAGCATATTTATTTGTTTGAATGTGAGATTAGTAGTTCAGATATCTAGACTCACATAATACTAGACAAATGTTGTGAAGGCTTGGATTGGTGATATCAAGTTTATGACTCATTACAATATTTTGAATGTAGTACCCTTTTTTCTCTTTTAGGTTAGTCATTTTCAATTACCCCTTCCAAAGAAAGAGCACAGGTATTACAAGTCTGTGTAGAATTTAGTACCAATAACAAGACCACAGGGACCAATGTGTGTGTTAACAAAGCAAATATTTGAATTTTATGTGCTTTAAAGAGAAAGAAAAGAAGTCAGGGATCACTAAACTTAAAATTGCTATCCCCTTCTTTTGATTTGCTTTAATTTACCAAATGTCCATAATTTTTCCACCTTTTGTTATTTTAATCATCTATAACTGTGACAAAATGGCATCCATAATAATAGGCTGCTAAAAATATCCAAGCAGTTTCTTTATGTGTCTTAAGCAAACTGAATTCTCACATTGGAATTTGATTCATAATTGACATAAAAATATCAATACTGATACACAGGCAAAAACACAATAAAAATGAATACATGTTATCTTCTATTTCCTGAGTGGAGGAAACAAGCAAGGAACAAATAGCTGAAATGCTAACCTAATCAAACAATGAGTCATATCTTTGCAAGTACTGGTTGTCTGATCTTAAGTACAGTTTAGCTTAATGCTATTCACAGTAACTTTCTATACATATCACTCTACTTAATAAATCTTAACCAGACACAGCATTTTAATAATTAATCTAGAGAGGTCTATCTTGAAGCTTACATCCTAGTGAGCTCCTCAGGAGTGAGAAATGCCATTCTGCTGTGTGATGGATAGATGCATTCTAGGAATCTTCACCTTGCCCCTGTCTCCACTGTTCCCATTGGGACTTCATCCTGAGGATGTTGACTTGTATGGAGTAGATCAATGGATGTCCTTGTTTTCTGGATTAGATGGGGGTTCTATCAAAGACAGTCCTGGATGACAAGGCAGGGAGAATGTAGAGAGACGAGGGAGTGTATTTCTTCAGATCACCCTCTGTAGGATAGCCTTAGAATAGAAGTTTCAGTTATCAAACTCACAGCCCTCCAGGCCCCTGCCTCCCATTTCCAGTGATTGTTCTTTCTTCTGACCATGTTCCAAAATGAGTGCTCACAGTCTGTTAATAACTCCATGTGATTTCCTTAAGTATGGCCACAGTCTGTTAAAATTTAAACATTAAACTTTCTTTAAATTTATCCAAGGTGAGTGTTGTGTTGGTGTGGTTTTTGAGACCTATGGTCAATAACAACAGCAATGTATTAAAAATGTATGAATGGAACTATATCTATCTCTGTGGAGTCAGATAAGTGATAGCATGAAGTTTTAAGTTTTTCCCTCCTTCCTTCCTTCAATTTTTCTTTCCTTTCCTCCTTCCTCCCTTCTTTCTTCCCTTCCTTCCTTCTGTCTTTCCTCTTTTTGTTTTCTTTCTTACATAAAGATGTATGCATTTGTTGTGTTTTTGACTATGAGGAAGCAGGGAGAAAAACAAAACAGAACCATTTCACATTTAGAGTTTTAGAAAATTTGTTTGAGTTTGCTTTGGAATATGAGAAAAAGATATATACTTACGTATATACACACACATGCATACACACACCCTCTTACACACTGTGTTCCAAGCAGAATGTGCATAATATTTAAAGGCATATGGAAAAAAGGCAATATAAATAATGGGAAAAGGTATAGTTATAATTTTTTATCATGACTAATTTATTTATGAATCACAAAGCAAAAAGAGACAGGATGAAGGATGATCAAGAGCAAAGAGTATGGAGCCATTGAACTTGCATTAAAATGTGGACTCTAAATATTAGTAACTGTGAGACTATGACCAATTTGTGCTCCTCAGCGTCCGTAGCTGTTAAATGGAAATAATAATAACTATTTATTAGATTGTTGTTGTTGTTAGGTACTGTCGAGTCGGATCCCTCATAGAGATCCTCATAGGACTTCCAAGGACTGATTGGGGATTGCTTTGGGAGTGGATTGCCATGTCCTTCTCCTCTTTTTGTGGTGCTGGGGATCAATCCTGGGTCTTCAGAGAGGACAGAAAAGCATTCTATTAACTGAACGAAACCCCAGCCCGCTCATGGGGTAGGTCTTCTTTTTTTTTTTTTTTTTTTTTTTCATGTTTAACAATACTGAATTCAAATGTGAAAGTTCAGTACAAGCCATTTTAGGGCTTTGGATTTGTTTTGAAAAACAATAAGGGAAATGCAACAAAACGACAAGGTAGGCCATTATAAAGCTTTCAGAACACTCCCTGAAACCCGATAAGCAGTATAAAAGTGTTTATTATATAAATAAAAGGCAAACAATGAACAAAGAGGTGACATCAGGGCAAAATAATGTATGATCTTAATATGAAGATTAACTTTATTCTTACAAAAATAGAGAGCCCTGTAAAGGTTTAATTAATAAAGCAGTGTTATCAGATATGCTGGGATTTAGCTCAGTTGGTAGAGCGCTGCGCTGCAGTCTCTGAGGTCCTGAGTTCAATTCCCAGCACCGCAAAAATGGGAGAAGGACCTGGCAATCCATTCCCAAGGCAATCCCGAAACAGTCAGCCATTGAAAACCCTATGAGGGTCGCTATGAGTCGGATACCGACTTGACGGCACCTAACAACAACAACTAACAAGTTATCAGATATAAAAATGTCTTTTAAAGTCACTTGTTACTAATGGGGACAATGAATCAGAAAGAGAAAATAAATTAAAAACTATACCTCATTTAGGAAATTGTTACAGACCAAAGACAGAGTTGAGAAATAATTATGTTTAGAAGACAGAGGATATTTCCTGATGGTTGACTAGGTGTGAGAAGTAGAAGGGAAGGAGCAAGAAGTAGCCAAAGATGTCTCTAAGAATTCTAAGTAGAGACTGGCTTGAAGCGCTTAGATGGAGAATATGAGAGGATAGTGTGACAGCAAGCACAGCCTATCCTCAAACACATAACAGTATATCAGATCCTTAAGAAATGAAGCAAATCAAATCTTTAACAGTATTATTTTATCTAAATTTATGAAATAAAGCTTTGTTACAATAGGAATATTGTTTATTCATGGAAAATATTGCAGAATAGTTAATGCCTAAACAAATTTTAATCAGAGATCATTAAACATAGATATGTAAAAATAAACAAATGAGTCAAAAGAGGTTGTTCTAACTGATTCTTCTTTTAAGATATGGTAATTTTTTAAAAGGGCTGGGATTTAGCTCAGTTGGTAGAGCGCTGCACCGCAGTCTCTGAGGTCCCAAGTTCAATTCCCAGCACTGCAAAAATGGGAGAAGGGCCTGGCAATCCACTCCCAAGGCAATCCCGAAACGGTCAGCCATTGAAAACCCTATGAGGGTCGCTATGAGTTGGATACCGACTCGACGGCACCTAACAACAACAACAATTTTTTAAAAGAATTGTTTCCTTTATTACTATCAAGTTTTCATGTTCTTTGTTCATAGCAATGGTAGATAGGAATGTTATAGTTTGGAAATCCCAATTTTTGACAAGCCAGGATAAAAATGAAAAGAACAATTAATTTTAACAAGGCTTGTGAATATGCCATTACCTTTGAAATAAAACTAAATCAAATTTCCAGATATAGAAGTAAGAAAGACTATTAATATTTAACTTTGATTAATATTCCAACCTCTAGGTAGCAGCATTATAAAAGATTTTCTTGTAGGCAATATTCGGATATTCTCTTTTCTTTGACACAGTCCACCTTTTCCTTTTTCTGTCAAAGTTCCCCTTTCTTATTTTAAAAGTTGGCAGTTCTCCAAAAGAACATGTGTGCAATTAAATTGTTACATTGAATGTTTCTTATAGTTAGAGGACATGATTGTTTCTTTATACCTATGTTAAAAAGGGAGTAGGTGTAAAATTCTTGCAGCAGAACATCTGTTTTGTATGTGTATGTGTGTGTATAAACACGAAGAACACATATGTAAATACAAATGTGTTTATGCATAGATATAATTAGTAATATTATGTATTAAGTTATATAAAATATAAAATAATGGTCATCCTTGAAACCATATGAAAAATATTCAGAAATGTGCATGACATTCAAGAAGTTTTATTTGTCTTTAAAAAGAGAGCAACAGGTACATATCATTGTTAAGTACATTTATTCTCATTAGAATAGCTCCTGTTAGGAACTACAGAGGTGAAGATTCTATGGGTCAGAGAATATCACATTATATTTTGATATAGCCATTTCTCAAGTTATGGTCAAAAGCTTGAAATACTGAGTAAAGTTTTAATAGTTTATGCTTACTGTGAAAACAGATGTGTTAGGAAAGATGTTTTTAATAGAGTCAGATTTCATTAATTAACAGAGTTTGGGTTAGAATGAATTTGAAATTTTTAGTCATGAAAGATCTATCTGTTTACTTCACATTGCAGACAGAATTAATGAGTAGTCTTTATAGTATTCTATAACACTGAAACAATGATGTGGGAAAAGGATTAATGAGTTCTCCTCCCTCCCTCCTAGTTCAAAAGAGAAAATCATGTTCCTAAAAAATACAAACTGAGCACTAAGGCACAGGCCTGTAATCCCAGTGACTCAGGAGGATGAGGTAGGGGGATTGTCAGTTCAAGGCCAGAGGCAGCCTGTTAAACTTAGTGACACCCTCCTTTAAAATAGTAATAATAATAATAATAATAATAATAATAATAATAATAATAATAATAAAATAGGGATGCTGCTAAGTGATTGAGCACTTGCCTGGCATATATGAGACCTCAGTTCAAATTCCCAGTACTGCAAAACAAACAAACACAAAACATAAGCACACTTACTTGTGATTCTGGAAAAAATAATGAAGTATATTTATAGAGAAACTCAAACAGGGCAGCTCTGGTGAAATAGCTGGATGAAATCAGTGGACATTAAATGTGATAAACAGACAAAGCAAATAGTGATGTTAGATATTAGGATAAGAAATAAAGAATGATGCCTGAAAGATCAACTCTTGAGCTTAACGGGAAAAGATTTAACCTAGGCTCAGGGTCTAGTGAAGGGATTTACAAAACCTGACCACTGCTCAGAACTGTGGCTCACATCAAATAGCCACCTTCTCCAGGTGGTAGGATAGCTCATGTATAGATAGCCCTGCAAGATGAAACAGCAGGGCACTGACTTGGGGAATAAATACAAAATATCCCTCCTAGATATCATGATTCAGTTTTTTAAATGTGAATTTTTTCACCGGTTTTCCTAGGAAGTTCAGGAGGGAAGGAAGAATGGTAATAAAATCATCAAAATCATAAAACTAGGTGTATGAATTTAGCAGCAGAAGAAACTACCTGAAATGATGAATTTGCATGATAGAAAATTTAAAACTCAGGGGAGAATAAAATTTTACCAACTTCAACAAAACCATTAAATTGAAAGAAAAAGTTCCTAAGGAAATAATAATAATAATGCAATGTGAAAAGGGAATTTATGTGAACTTTCTCACATTTAAAGGAAATACTTATATCTATAACAAGTGTCTGGCGATTGAGAAAAATGAAATATATGAATAGATATCACATAAATATGAAAAGTGGAAAAAAATAACTTGGAATAAAAAGTATCAATAGTTGAGATAAACACCAGAGAGGGTTCACTAAGGGGAGATTCAATATAAATTTATTAGATGTTCTAGAAGTAAAGAATTCTGAAAGTAACAGCAGAATTATTCTAATAGATACTATCTGGATTTCCCCTTAATTAATGAAAGACATGAGTCCTTAACTTGGAAAGACACAAAAAGGAAGTCAGTATGAACAAATACAAATAAATATCACAATTTAAAGATTAAATGTGAAAGTATTAAAAGCAATTGGAAATAAAAGCAAAATGGTTTATGAATAATAATAAATTGGGGCTGTGATTTAGCTCAGTTGGTAGAGCGCTGCACTACAGTCTCTGAGGTCCTGAGTTCAATTCCCAGCACCACAGGAGAAGGGCCTGGCAATCCACTCCCAAGGTAATCCCGAAACCGTCAGCCATTGAAAACCCTACAAGGGTTGCTATGAGTAGGATACTGACTCGATGGCACCTAACAACAATAATAAATTATAGGTGATTTCTCATATTTAGAAATAGTTTGCAAGAGAGTAAAGCTTAAATTCTTAGAGGAAGTAAAGCATATATAATCTATGACCTTAATTATATTTAAATTTATGTTATATCATACCGATATGAATATACAGCTCCTCTGAATGAATTGTTGAAAGGATGTATTAGCAAAAGAGCAAATGATTTGAAGAAAATACCATAAGTACCTAATAAAATATTATAAGAGATCTAATAAATTTTAATAAATTTATTAATTTATTAATAAATCACTAATAAATTGGTGAGTCCTGAAAGCAAACTTAAAATACCATAAAAAATCAGATGTGGTGGTACATGCAGAAGAAATTTTTAAAAATGCTAAGTCTTTGTCAAATAGGACAGATACATTAAAATGTATTGGGGTGTAAAAAGATTAAAGTGATTTATCACAGAAGAAAATGATCATAGGAAAATATATATGTATTTCAGTTAAAAACAGGCAAAATAAGACATACAAGGTAAACAGTTTAAACAAACTAAAAGAAACATTTGGATATATTATATTATTGTTATATTGTGTACATATTAACTTAGTAATGTTTAATAAATTAGAATTAACCATTAAGACAGAGACACTGAGTTTGTATATTATATATATTACCTTTCAGAGAGTCTTCAGAAACAGAGTCTAACAAAAACAGGTTTTTTTAGGATAAAAGAGTATAACTGGCATATTACTAATGTCTTACTTGATGTGTTTTATGTATTTACTTATTTTTAAGTTAAATTTACTGTTTAACTAGTAAAAACACAAAACTTGTACATATAATGCTATTTACATTGTGGTCAAAACAATGTGAAATATATCCTCTTAATAAAATTTTAAGTGCATAATAACATAGTATTTACAATTGACATAATGTTCTCCAAATAATCACTAGAATTTATTAATCTAGTATTAATGTAGTGTATTCTCATTGAACAGCAACCCTCCATTTTGCTTTCCCCCATTTTCTGGCACCTAGCCTTATACTTCCTTTCTTTGAACTATTTTATATATCTAACATATGTGGAATCCTGCAGTGTTTAATCTCTGTGACAAGTCTATTTCATGTAGCATAATGTCTTACAGGGCTGAGGTTAGCTCAGTTGGCAGAGTGTTGCTCTGCACTCTCTGAGGACCTGGGTTCAATTCCCAGCACCACAAAAATGGGAGAAGGACTTGGCAATCGACTCCTGAAGCAATCTCAAAACAATCAGCCATGGAAAACCCTGAGTGAAACCCGACTCAAAGGCACCTAACAACGTCAACAACAATACCTTACATGTCTATCCATGATTTAGTATGTGACAGAATTTCCTGCTTTCTAAGGCTCAATAGGTTTTTGTTGATATGTGTATTAGTTACTTTTCACATTTGCTGTGACAAAATACCTGACAGAATGATTTAAAGGGGAGGAAGGATTTATTTTTACTCAGTTTCAGAGGATTCAGTCTATCATTGCAGAGAAGGCATAGCAGAGGAGTTCAGTTAGATCGTGGGTGCCAGGAAGCAGAAATTATAACAGAACGTAGGTAAGAACAATATACACTGAAGGACCCACCCCCTGGGACCTACTTTCTTTAGCCAAGTCCTACCTCCCAAAGTTTCTGCAACCTTCCAAAATAGTGCCATCAGCTGGGGAACTAGCATTCAAACACAAGCCTGTGGGAGACATATCAAATTCAAACACTAATAATATACACTACTTTTTTTTAAATTATAGGTGGGTGAATCCAGGGATTTGAGCATATTAGGCAAGTGCTGTACTAGTGATATGTGCTCTTAGCCTCTCTTGTATGTTTTATTTTGAGACAGGACCTTGCTAAGTGTTGCAGGCTGAATCTGATCTTGAGCTCACATTTCTCCTGCCTCATCCTCCTGAGTCAATGGGATTATGGGCATGCATTCATCTGTGTACTTAGTTTTATTTCCATATCTTGCTCTTGCTACGATAAATGTGAGAATAGACATATCTCCTTGAGCTCCTGACTTTGATCTTTTGCACATGTAACTTGAAGCAAAATTGCCATATCATGACTCACATTTTTTTTAAAGGTTTTGGTTTAGGGTTTCTTTTTTTCCCAGTAATAGTATTTTATTGGCAATTTTTAGTGTGCAACTTAATGAATTTCATCATGACAATCCCATACATGCATTTCATTGTTCACTGCTCATGTTCATATCTCCTATTACCCTCTCATGTCTCCCCCTCCCCCATCCCCTCCTTTAGCACCAGTGGTCCCCTTCTACTTCCATGTCTTTTCTGTGAGTATACCTATCTATTTATGTACACCTTAATTTTGCCTTAAGGACAACATATATGATATGTGGGGAGAAAAGAACCCCATTATGCTGCTGGTGTGGATACAGGTTGGTGCAGCCACTATGGAAATCAGTATGGAAGGTCCTCAAAAACCTAAAAATAAAACTACTATATGGCATAGCTATATCACTCCTGGCCATATATCTGAAGTGATATAAATCAATATACAACAGAGATTCCTACCCATCCATGTTTATTGTGGCACTATTCACAATAGCTAATATATAGAATCAATTTATGTTTTTATCAATAGATTAGTGGATAAAGAAATTGTGGTATATATACACCACAGAGTTTTAGTTAGCCATAAAGAAATTATGGCATTTTTTTGGAGAATGGATGAAACTAGAGATCATCATTTTAAGAGAAATAAGCCAGACCCATAAAATAAAATTGCATGTGTTCTCTCATATGTGGATGTTAGAATTCAATATAATTTCAGTATTAAAATACCAAGATGATGAAAGCAGAAGGGGATGTGTAGGGAGATATAACAGACTCAAGAAAAGGGGGAGGAGGCAAGAGGAAAGGGTAATGGGAGAATAGAAATGATTCATATTTTTTGCAGAACCTTCATATTGTATTCAGTAGTACCTATTTCATTTTACATTCCTAACAACAATGAACAAGAGTTCTAAATTCTCATATAATTGCCAGTGTTTGCTTTTGTAATTTTGATAATAGCCATTCTCACAAGTGTAATGAGATATCTCAGTGCTGTTTTATTGTGTTGTTTCTCTTACTGTCAAAAAGATGTTTTGTTTAAGGTAAGACAATTTTTCAGTTTTTGCTCTTATTGCTTTTGCTTTGGTGTTACATCCAAGAAGTCATTGCCTATGTCAGTGCCAAGAGGCATTTTTCTAATACTTTCTTTTAAATGTTTTATAGTTTCAGGTCTTATGTTTTAAGTTTTTATTTTATTTTTGTGTATGTTATAAGATCAGGAGAAGGACTTGGCAATCCACTTCTGAAGCAATTTGGAAACAATCAGCTATTGAAAACCCTATGAGGGTCTCCACGTGTCAGAGATGATTTGACAGCACCTACCACCACCAACAACAATCCTTAAGTTTATTAAGATTTACTCTACAGATATGTGTCATATCTGGGTATGTGTTGGTGCATGGTGCTACAAATCTTACTTGCTCAATTTCTATAAATCCATTTCACCTCACTTTGAATTTGTAGTGCAAATACTGTATTAGTGAACTAAATATTATAAAACATAATTTAAGATTCCCAATGCCAACTTGAAGTCCTTGCTGTTTTTTGAAATTAAAAATTTATTTAGATTATATTGTCTCTTGATTCTTCTTATTTTTACTAATAATATTAGAAGAAAATTATTAAGATGGGATACTGTCATGATGATAGGAAAAAATAAAATATAAATATCTAGTCTTAATTAGAATAAAAAACAATGCTTGAACAGTAACTTTAATGAAATGTAAGGTTTACAATAGTAGATTGTAACATATTTTACTACTTTGATTGTCATTCTATTTATTGTAGAATTTGGCTTGTGTTACCTATGACTTCATTTAAAACCCTGGCCACACATTAATATCCCCACAGGAAGAATATTAGTCATAATATTGATTTTTATCTTGTAACATAGTTCACCAATAATGCACATATTCCATTTGTTTTCTAAGTTATATTAATTGCTCTATTGTGGGAAAAGGTTGCTGCTATAATTTATTCTGCTGATCTAAGAGTTTATGTGGTTTCTCTGATAAGACTGATAAGACTATTTAACTGCAAATGACAATGTAAGATGCTGCACTTTTTCAGTGAATCAAAAGTTTATACAGTTTATATAAGTAAACATAAATAATTGATTTTGTGTGCAGATGTCCATATGTCTTCCAATGATACCAATTAGTAAAATTATATAAAATTTGGGAGTGATACTCAAATTCTTGGTTTATAATATGTTCCATACTTCTCTTCCAAATTGTACAAATGAAGCTGTTCCCGTTTTTAAATATACTAGATAACATACTAGTAAATATTAAAAATGTCATATACCATACAAATACATAAAGCTACATAAAGAAAGAACATCTAGTTATATCGAAATTGTGTCTTTTTCAAGCTTAGTGTGTTGACAATATTTACAGTACTGCTATACTAGTACTTCTGAAAGGTGTACTGCTTATACTAGTACTTCTGAAGGGTGATCCCTAGCAGTCATACTGGCATCTCTTGAAAGATTTTTACTGAGGCAAATTCCCAGGCTTTAAACCACACTTACAAATTCAGAATTTGTGAAGGTCAGACATTGACAACTTGTAGCTTTACTAGTATTCAAGGTAGTTTTGTACATGCTAAAAACTGAAGAACTAATGTTTTCCACTTGCTATGTTGGCATTAATTTAATTTCAATTTAGATAGAACTCCAGAGTTCAGATTTTTTCCAGGTCAAGGTAAAGAGCTTGTGTGTTTTGAGCCCTTTATGCAGATATCTTGGAAATGAATGATACTATAAGGCCTTAAGTTCGACTTGAGAAAATGCAACAAAACCATAGTATGCAATATTTCCAGGCACTGTTTCAATATGATCATTACCTAAAAAATTATTTAGTATACTACTAGGAAATGTTTTCCAATCAAGATCATTACACCTAGATAAATGAAAATGTTAACCTACAAATACTTGCTGAAATGATGTTGACAACTTCAGTTATGCTGAAATCAAGAGATATTTTCACTTTGAGTGCCCTCTGAAAATATGCCCAAAAAAATACATCAGGGTGGCATTAGCAAAGAACATACAACCACCGCTTGTTGAAAAAGCAAGGATCAGGAGGCTTTTTGCTGATGGAAACTTTTACAGTCTTTTTGTTACAATGTTTTCTCACTAACTTTTGCCCTAAACATTGGTTTTTCTGTACTAATTTACAGTTTTCTCCATAGTCCTCTGACTTTGGATGTACTTAAAGTATAGACAAAAACCTATCCAGGCACTTTAAATTAGTCACAGTGGAAGCCTCGGAATATCTAACATAAGCCATATAAACATATACATTAACACCAAGTTTAAAACTTCCTAAATTAATCTGAAACTTTTTCTAGTAAATTTGCGTGATTCCATGGTTTTCTTTTTTAGCTTGAATTTATGAAGACTTATACTTCATTGTTATACGATTGAATTAGACTTTAACATTTATGATAAGTTAGGAGTTCATTTCTGATATCTCTAAATTTGCCATTTTAAATCATTTAATAATATTCTCTATTATATCCTGGTCTCCATTGCCTAAAATTTGACGTGGAGGCTTGTAAATTCTGACTTTCCTTTAGTCATGTTTGAATATCTAACAGGCTCTATCCTCCTCTTGTTTACTGAGTTTTTTTAAAATTCATTTATGTCCTCCAAAGAGTCTTTCTCTATCTACTTTTCTGCTGCCAAAATATGAAAGTAAATTAAGTGACTAAAACAAACTTTATTATGTTTATTTCAAATATTTTCATGTTACACAACAAGAATTTCTCTCTCATGACACCTGGTATTCTAAACAAGGTAAAGAAATAGATTGGCATATTTACATTTTAATCTAAAAGTTATCTTGCAGTAAAAGGGTTTTCTTTTAGGATATTAAAATGTATTGAGATGCATGCCTGCAGAGACCACACCAGGCACAGAATGAGCCAAATCATCCCATTACAATCAGTTAGACATAGTGAGAAAGATAAATGTAACAAATGAGCTGGTGGAATATTCAAACAGTTTCAAGGAAAAAAACAGAAATAAGAAAATTATTAAAAGAGAAGTAAACACTGGCATTTTGGCAAATAGTTAATTGACATTTCTCTAGCACGTTAGGGCTGGGGTTTAGCACAGTAGGTAGAATGCTGCTCTGTGCTCTCTGAGGACCCAGGCTCAATTCCCAGCACCACAAAAATAGGAGAAGGACTTGAAAATCCATTCCCAAAGCAATCCTGAAACAATCAGCCATTGAAAACCCTATGAGGGTCACTATGAGTGGGACTTGATTTGATGGCACCTAATAACAACTGGGTGCTGGATTTAGCTCAGTTGGTAGAGCGCTGCACTGCAGTCTCTGAGATCCTGAGTTCAATTCCCAGCACTGCAAAAATGGGAGAAGGGCCTGGTAATCCACTCCCAAGGCAATCTCAAAACAGTCAGCCTTTGAAAACCCTATGAGGGTCGCTATGAGTTGGATATCGACTCGACGGCACCTAACAACAACAACAACAATAACAACTGGACTTGGATTTATCTCAGTTGGTAGAGCTCTATTCTGCAGTCTCTGCAGTCCTGGGTTCAATTCCCAGTACCACAAAAATAGGAGAAGGACATGGCAATCCACTCCCAGGGCAATCCCAAAACAACCAGCCACTGAAAACCTTATGAGAGTTGCTATGAGTCAGACACGACTCAACTTGACAGCATCTAACAACAACAACTAGCACATTAACAAAGTTGCAATAAAGATATTTTTAAATATATTATTATAGGAAGCATTAAAGTTCCAGATTTCTCCAATTGAGATATATCTTTCTTTGCTAGTTGTTTAAAGAATTATTTACATATAGTTATGTATTATCTTGCTTATTGACTTTTCTTCTGTGTAGTGCCTCCCAACCTAGTCACTCTTAGTTTTATAAATTTAATAGTGATAAAATAATACTTAATATAGAAAATAATAGGCAGAACCTGTGTTATGCAGAATTTCCTTTAAAGGTAGCCTGAAGATATATGGCATACTGTGATCATTTATGTTACAGTTCAGGTGATATTTCTTTCTTTCTTTACTGGGGGTTGAATCTAGGGCCTCTTGCTTTGCAAGTAGAGTACCACAGAGCTGGACCCCCAGCCCTTTTTTTTTTTTTTTTTTTTTACTTTTTGAGGCAGGGTCTCTATATATTACACAGACTGCCTCTGGTCTCAAATTTGTGATCCTCCTGCCTCTGCCTCCCAAGTTGCTGGATTTACAGGAATGCACCACTGGGACAGGTTGGGTGATACTTCTTGACCAATCATTCATCACTGCACCATCTAGAGCTCTGATCTGTGGTCATTCTAGCATCTCTTCAAGAGTACTGTTTTCTGAGTTTATAATTCCAAAATACTCGGACCTTAATGCAAGATTTTATTTATTATGATAATATATCTAACACACCTATAAATTAATCTGTATTGATTTCACCCCCGAATGACCACATTATGCTATATTTCTGGACAATGCTCCTTGCATTGTATTTATTTCTTTAAAAAGTTGAGTTTTAAATCTATACATTGCTTTTGGTAGCATAGCCATTTTTACGATATTAAGTCTTCCAATCCATGACCAGGGGAGGTCCTTCCACCTTTTAGTATCTTCTGTGATTTCTTTCTTTGATGTTTTGAAATTTTTCTTGTAGAGATCTGAAGGGTCTTTTGGTAGATTGAATCCAAGGTATTTAATTTTCCAGTGGGGTATCATAAAAGGAATTATAGCTGTAATTTCCTTTTCTTCCTGTTTACAGTTGGTGTAAAGGAGGGCTATTGATTTTTGAGTGTTAATTTTGTATCCTGCTAATTTGCTAAAGGATTTTATTATGTCTAAAAGTTTTCTAGATGAAGTTTTGGGGTCATTTAGGTAAAATATCATGTCATCCACAAATAAGGCTAATTTGACCTCTTCTTTGCCTATCTCTATCCCTTTGATTTCTTTCTCTAGTCTGATTGCCCTGGCTAGGACTTCAAACACAATGTTAAATAAAATAGGAGAGTGTGTATATCCTTGTCTTGGTCCAGATCTTAGAGGAAATGGTTTCAATTTTTCTCTATTTAGTATAATGTTGGATGTAGGTCTGACATAGATGGCCTTTATGATGTTAAGGTATTTTCCTGTTATGCCTAACTTCTCCAGGGTTTTTATCATGAAAAGGTGCTTGCACTTTGTCAAAAGGCTTTTCAGCATCAGTTGAAATAATCATGTGATTTTTGTTTGCAAGCCTCTTGATACGTTGAATTACATTAATTCATTTTCGTATGCTGAACCAGACTTGCATCTGCAGAATAAATCCTACTTGGTCATGGTGAACAATGTTTTTAATATGTTGCTGGATTTTGCTTGCCAGGATTTTGTTAAGAATTTTTGCATCTATGTTTATAAGTGAAATGGGTCTGTAATTCTCTATCATAGATATATCCTTTCTTGGGTTATGTATCAAAGTGATGGTAGCTTTATAGAATGAGTTTGGGAGTGCTCCCTCCTTTTGTACTTGTTTTTGTGTGTGTGTGTGTGGTACTGGGGTTTGAACCCAGGGCTTCGCATTTGCATGCTTTGCAAGTGCTGGACCACTGAACTGCAACTTCAGCCCATTTTTTCTTTTTTACTTTTTTGAGACAGGGTCTCGCTAAGTTTTGCAGACTGCCCCTGGTCTCGAACTTGCAATCCTCCTGCCTCCACCTCCCAAGCCACTAGGGTTATAGGCACGCACCACCATGCCTGGCTCCATTTCTACTTTTTGGAATAATTTGAGAAAGAGAGATATTAATTGTTCTTTGAAATTTCAGTAAAATTCTGCTGTGAACCCATCCGGTTCTAGGATCATCTTTGTTAGGAGAATTTTTATTACCTTTTCTATTTCAACATATGTAATGCGTTTGTTTAGGTCACTTTTGTCTTCCGGGGTTAATTTTGGTAAGTCATATGTGTTAATAAATTTTTCAATTTCTTCTGTATTTCTGTATTTTTGGACATACAATTTCTCAAAGTTTTCCCTGAACATTTTCAGTATTTCATTGTAGTTGGTGGCTATGATCCCTTTTTCATTTTTAATTTTGACTATGTTGGCATTTTCTTTTTTCTTTTTGATGAGATTGGCTAGCAGAATATCTATTTTATTAGTCATTTCAAAGAACCAGATCTTAGTTTCATTAATTCTTTGAATTATCTCTTTATTTTATAATTGAGATAACTCTGCTTTGATCTTGATAATTTCTTTCTGAGTGCTCCTTTGGGGATTAATTTGTTGTTGGCTTTCTAGTGCCTTGAGATGTATCATTAGGTTGTTTATTTGGCTCTTCCCTACCTTATTGATGAAGGCACTCAATGCTATAAACTTCCCTCTTAAAACTGCCTTTGCTGTATCCCATAAGTTTTGGTAGGATGTATTTTAATCTTCATTTGATTGTAGGAAGTTTTTTAATTTATGCTTTAATTTCTTTAATAACCCGTTGATCATTGAGCAGTGTATTATTTAGTCTCCATGAATTTATAAAATTTCTGGAATTATTCTTGCTTTTGAGTTCCAATTTTATTTCATTGTCATCTGATAAGGTACAGGGGATAATTTCTACCTTTTTGTGTTTATTGAGGTAATTCTTGTGTGCTATAATATCATCTGGGCTGGGATTTAGCTCAGTTGGTAGAGCGCTGCCCTGCAGTCTCTGAGGTCCAGAGTTCAATTCCCAGCACCACAAAAATGGGAGAAGGACCTGGCAATCCACTCCCAAGGAAATCCCGAAATGGTCAGCCATTGAAAACCCTATGAGGGTCGCTATGAGTTGGATACTGACTGGACGGCACCTAACAACAACAACAATAATATCATCTATCTTGGAGAATGTACCATGTGAAGCTGAGAAGAATGTGTATTCCTCATCATATGGATGGAATATTCTGTAGATATCTGTGAGTTTCAGTTGGTCAAAGGTACAGATTAAGCTCATCATTTCTCTGTTGATTTTTCTGTTTTGATGACCTGTCTCTCGGTGAAAGTGGGGTATACATTGGATAGAGGAATAATTTCCAGAATTTATAAAGAACTCAAGAAAGCAAATCCTAAGAAAACTGAATAGACATTTCTCAAATGAAGAGGCTTGTAAAGCCATGAAATACATGAAAAAATGCTCAATATCCCTAGCCATTAGGGAAATGCAAATAAAAACAACTCTGAAATTCCACCTTACTCCAGTAAAAATGGCCAAATTCTATAAAACAAATAACAACAAATTCTGGTAAGGCTATGGAGAAAAGCGAGCCCTCCTACACTGCTGGTGGGGTTGTAAATTGGTTCAACCACCCTGGAAATCAATATGGAGTTACCTCAGAAAATTAAAAATAGATCTACCACATGAACCAGTTATGCAACTATTAGAATACACCTAAAGGAAGGTAAGTCCTCATACAACAGAGACACTTGCATCTCCATGTTCAATGCAGCACTTTTCACAATAGCAAGGACATGGAATCAACCCAAGTGCCTATCAACAGAAGAATGGATAAAAATTATGGTACGTATACCCAATGGAATACTACTCAGCAATAAAAAAAAATTAAATAATGTCATTTGCAGCAAAATGGATGGAATTGGAGAAACTTATCTTAAGTGAATGAACACAAGCCCAAAAGGAGAAATACCACATGTTTTCATTCATATGTGGGATCTGAATCAAACATAAAAGAAGGAAAAAAATCTGATACATGAATTGGAACATCATAAGAAGCTCATGTAAACTTGACATAGAAGGGACAATTTAATGAGTGGAAAGGAGGGAGAGATCTAGCAGAAGGGAGTGATGCTGCAAGAAGATGGGAGGGTGAAGAGGGCCATTATGAAGTGGGTAAGCAGAGAGAGGTCAACCTCAAAGGAAAGAGCCCAAGTTTAATAGTTTGGGAAATAATAACAATAATGTCTATAATTCCAAAGGATGGTGATAATGCAAATGGACTAGTTTGCTCATGTAATACTGCTGAGAAGGTAAAAATATAGATCACTATAGAAAAGAGTTTGGACTGAAATCAAAATTGGGATGCAGATATATCAATAAATATTCCCACAAAAAATATACAACTAGAAAGGAGTCCATTGGTGGGGAGTGGGAGATGAGGGAGGAGGGGCACGAGAGGGTAAGCGGGAATTTATGTGAGCAATGAACAATGAAATGCATATACAGAAATGTCACAATGAAATACATGTCAGAATGAAACCCATTAAGTTGTACATTTAAAATTTCCAATAAAAAGTTGAATTTTACAACGTCAACTGTTATTTCTGAGGTAATAGTTCCAAAATGTATACATATCACTCCTTGTACATTCTAATCTTTTCTTCAGTACCATGCCTGTAGTTTTCTTTGTTTATAGTTGGTTTGTAACCAAACATTATTTTGTTTTAAACATGTACTTGTTCCAACTTTTCCCTTTACTACTATTTCAATTTCCAGTGTATTTGGTACTGCAAATTTAAACAAATAGCATTACAATTTTTCTTTGTATTTACATCTTTCCTATCCATTTGTTCTCAGTTCTTTTCCAAAGCCTCTTTCATGTATAATCACTTTTGTCCTTGGCTAACTTGGAAAGTATAATCCATAGCCTATGTCTCAATGTTAAGCACTGAGTCTTCTTAAAAATAATCCCCTTTCCATGCCCTTTTGCAAAATTCAACATTGCTTCTGTAAACCCATTAAAATACCACTTTTATTCGTTTTCACCTTTTTATTCTTTCTATGTCCATTCCATATTGAGTACATACAATCACCCCTTCATTAAGTAGAGTCTTTCCTCAGTCCTAGTCTAATGAGCCACCAGACCCATACTCATTCCAATTGAAATTTCTAACCAAAACAGCTAAACCCCACAATGTGTCTCTAATCAGCCAATGGGCCTGGAGTTACTTCTGGATATATAACCAAATCCCAGAACTTCTAGAATGGTAAATTGTAAATCCTACCCATACAAAATTACAATTTTATATTTTATGGAATTTGAAATTTTAAACCACACTGATGGATTTTATACATACTTATCTTCAGAATTTAGCACCATGGGATTTCAATATAGAAATCTATGTTGGAAATAATTTTTCCTATGAAGTTTACAGCATTCACCTATTGTTCTTTCACTTCTAACATTGCTATTGAGATGTCTGGTGATATTTAGACTCCAGTTCCTTTTTGTGTGTTTTTGTGCCAACTCCCAAAAGCCTTTAGAACTTTCTCTGTACCCCTAACCCTCTGATATGTCTTGGTTATTCAATAAGACATCATTTTAATTTATTGTGCTGGGTCCCTTCATTCATTAGCTGTGTTGAAATGATTTTTCTCACTTCATCTACTTTTCCTACTTCCTGAGATAAAATTCCAAACTTTTTAAAAACTATCTACTAAAATATTATATTTTACTACTTGAAAAACATAGCAAGTTTTTGTTTATTAATGATTCACTTGAATGCACTGTGATCTTCTTTCATTAAAATAATATTTTCACTTAGGGTTATTTTTAAACATTTTGTTTGGCTGGGTGCCATGGCACATACCTGTAATTCCAGCTACTCATGAGGCTGAGGCAAGAGGACCACAGGGTTAAGGCCAGAGGCAGCCTGTGCAACTTATCCATATCTTGTCTCAAAATAAAAAAGTAAAAAGGAGGCCTGGAGGTGCATCTCAGTGGTAGAGCACGTGTCTATATGCACAAAGCCTCAGATTCAATCCCCTAGTTCCAAAATTATTGTTATTATTATATTAATAATAATAATAATAAATAAGAAAGAAAAGAAAGAAAAAAGTAAAAATGTGTTCTTTGTATCATGAATCATGCACTTTTCCCCCTGTTTTCACTGTGGAGACTCTTATCCACTCTGTGAAAGTTCACTCTGTGTATATGTATATATATAAAAGGACACCACTAAAAATTAATTGGAAAGGTTAGGTACATAAGCTGCATATATTGATGCATTATAGGTAACTGGACAAGATCCAATGTGTATTATTAGAAAACCTCAGATATTACTGCAGACCTTATCCCTTGGAATTTTTTATCTGGGAAATGAATAATATCTTTTCTACTAAGTATAAATATGATTGTCAATATCATGGGAGATGACATGGGGAAATGATCTTTAAATTTCATCTTTTGGCATGCAGATTGTAACTTACACCTCTTAACTTCAATAAGTCACATCCAAACCCCAACATCATCCTTCCCTAATGTTTGTGAGCCTAGAAGCTCTCTTACATTAAGCTTTTGCAGAAAATAAAACTCCATCCTACCGCTTGGGTGGGAGACAGATGGTTTCCTGCTTGCTTCATTTAGAAAGAGAGGCGAGAGACTAAATATTCTTGCTAACTCATTTTCAACCAAGTCTCTTCCTTTTATTCCCAGTTTTCACAATACAGGTATTTGGTGATTCTCTTTCATGAGAGTTTCAAAATCTATTTGACTTCAGTTTTCTTCGTTGTTGTTTGTTGGTAGGTGCCATGGAGTCAAGTTCAATTCAAAGGACTCTCTAAGGTTTTTTTTTTATGAACATAAAGATTTCAGAATACTGTACTCTGATAAAGTTAGCATATAATACACTGCACTTCATTTTCAAAACTGTGTTGACTTTTTTGTCTTCAATACTCTCTTCCTGCTCTTTGTGTACTTGTACTTCATCTTTATTTCTATAAATTTATACAATTATTGTAACATTGTATAAAATTTTCAAGAAAACAGAGATAAATAATTTTTTCCTCCATGTTTAAACAGATGTTTCAGTTTCTTGATATTTAAAATGAAAACTACTTATTAAGATTGGAGAAAATAAAAAAGAGCAAATGAGACATATATGCAAATTTCCCAAATCTTATTTATCATCTAGTTAGAAAACATCCTATCTATCTATCTATTCTTCTAAATTTGAATTTAATCATTTTTCATGTTGAGGAGCATAATCCTTCTTTGTGCTCATTTTTATATACCTATTATAACTGAATATGCACAGAAAATATAGGTATATATAACTACATATACCTATTATAACTGAATATGCACAGATAATTCTCATTTAGTCATTAAAAATATGTCTAGTAGAATTTTAAAACTGTCCATGATAGTGTCATGAAAATTGGATTTTATATAGTTATAAAATGAAAAAAAATCTGCCTATATAGTAAAATAAAATTATTTGATCTCATTTAGGTGCAAAATTCCATCATAAAAGATTATGTTAGCCCATAATAGACCAATAATTGAGGTGATTTTTATTGCTATGTAAAGATATCTTCATAACTGATGTAAGGTCAATGCAAAAAATGACTTATTTTTTCCAAAAAGCATTCCTTAAAAAATTGAGCATTGCCAAACCTAGAGTGGTGTGTGTACCTAAAATCTCAGTTATTTGGGAATTTGAAGCAAGGGGATCTTGAGTTTCAGGCTATCCTGGACTATAATAATGAGACTCTGCCTGAAAGAAATATAACTTTTTAAATTAAAAGTAAAATTCAAATAATTTCAAATAATTTCTGTAAGTGCCATGATAATAAGACTTTCTGTCTGGTGTGTGCATAAGTGTGTGTATATGTGTGTATATCATCTAGCTCAACAGAATTATTTGGATTTACATATTTATAGTGAAGTGCTTTTTAAATCATTTTACTTTGATAATAGAATCATCTATGCTCTGTATTATCATCTATAATGTCACCAACAGCAGTGCTTTGCATACACTTTGTATCAGAGTTAGTGAAAAAAGAATGACGTAATGACATCAACAAAGTGACGTGGCAGGAGATTTTTGCCTTCTTTTCTACCAAGTCAAGCAACAATTCAGCATCTATCAATAAATAAAACAACTATGGAAGAAGTCACAATACAGTAGAAGAAATATCTCAGGAAAAACTGGAGAAAAGAGAAGAATGACCAAATTAATTTGAGAGGATCACCCCATCTGCCAAGTTGACCTGGCTCAGGATGGAAAGGAACTGCCTGGCTTTACGGTTCCCTTTGCAGAGGACACGCAGTTGGTATATAATCAAATTCCTTAGCCTCTCAAAATATAGAAGTATTCATGGGCTTCACTTTCGTCCTACCCTGATATCTGGATGGGACTAGTATAGCAGAATTAACGAAGGATTAGGGAAAGGGCAAGGAGTTACAGAGAAAGGGAGAAAACAAGGGTCTATAAAATGTATTAATTCTTTTTGAACAACAATCTGGTAACTATTTTGATACGATGTCATGACAGTTTCGCATGTTGAAAATAATAATGAACAAACTTTCCTTTTCTAAATTGACCTTTTATTTGTAACAAATTATATATTTAACGATCAAACAGGTTTTGTAAGGCTACTATAAAAACCCTTATATGCCTGCTATTATCATTGTCTGCTCCATAGAGACAATCATTTTCAATCATTTTTAATTGTTTTAGTAATTATATGCATATCTTTAAATAACATGCTTTATGTTGATATTTATTTGTTTTTGTTACAGATAAAATTCATTTTATTCTTCCTATAGAATTTTTATATCATTCCAACTTCAACAAGCTTGAAGATTAAACACTCTGGTTCTATTTTTTTAGGGTCAACATGAAGCCAGAATGACCAATGATCTATTTAATAAATTGTGTTATGAAAACTAGATATCTACATGCACAAGAATGATTTTGGGCCATTATCTTACACCACACACAAAATCAACTCAAAATGTAATGCCTGAAACCATTAAAATACTGGAAGACGATATAGGAGAAAAAGTTATTGACATTGACCTTGGCAGTGATTATATGATGTCAGAAATGCATACAAAAAAAGCAATGCTAAACTAGTTGAGTATTACGATTTGACTCTGAAATGCCATCCACAAGAAAATGTATTTGAATGTTTGTTCCCCAGCTGTTGGTACTATTTTGAGACACTTTGGGAAGTGAGACTTAGCTGGCAGAATTGGGTTTTCATAGGTGAGACTTTGAAGGTTATAGCCAGTCTCCAGTTCCAGTCTCACTCTCTCTGTTTATTGGTCCACTGTGATGTGAACAGGTGTCCTATGCCACACTTTCCCACCACCTGCTCTGCCATACTTTCTCCACCAACATGATTAAGCCTCTGAAACCATGAGCAAAATTAAACATTTCCTTCCTTAGTTTGATTTTGTCAGGTATTTCGTCCCAGCAAAGTGAAAGTAACTAATGCATTGTCCAAGTGAGTCTAATATGATAATATACAAGGAATGTACACAAATCAAGCAAATAACCTGACTACAAAATGGGCAAGGGCTGGAGGTGGAGGTGCACATCTACAATCTCAGAAAGTCTGGAGGTGGAGGTAAGAAGATTGCAGGATTGAGGCCAAATGCAGTCTGTGTATTTTAGTGAGATTCTGTCTCAAGATAAAAAGTAAAACATATAAAATAAATAAAATAAATAAATAACTGTAGGGGAAATTCAGTAGTTGAGCAATTGCAAAATATGTGTGAGGCTCTGGGTTCAGGCTCTAAGTACTGAAAAAAGGTGGGGAAGGGAGACCAAAAGGGACAGTTCTTCAAGAAAAACATACAAATAATGAAAGGGTATATGAAAAAGCATCCAACATCACTAATTTTTGCAAATCAAAACCAAATGGAGCTGTTACCTCATACCTGTTAGGATGGTTATTATCAAAAAATGCAACAATAAATGTTGATAAGTATGCTGAGAAAAGAGAACTCCATACACCATATGTGAGATTACAAAATGGTATACCTGCTCTAGAAAACTGTATATTTATGTAAAAAAAAAACTGAAAAATAGGGCTGGTACAAGATCCAAAAATCCTTCTTCTGGAAACATAGCCAAAGTAACACAAATGAGCATGTTGAAGAAATGCCTTCACTCTCATGTTCACTGCAGCACTGTCCACAATAGCTAAGGTTATGGATAAGTGCCTGTCAACTGACAAGTGGATAAAGAATATCTGTGCATAAGAGAGAGTACAAGTGAATATTATTTAACCTTTAAAATGCCTTTCAGAGATCAATAAAACTGGCTGGCAGATTTTGTAAATCACGAATATACACTTCAGTAGATGGCAGTTTAGAAGCTAATTCTGTGTGACTTTGTGAATAAAGAGTCAAAGTTACAAAGGGCAGAATATATTCTGAAGAAAGAAAAAGAGGAAGAGCATCAAGAATTATACAAAAGTGACAATATATTGGAAAAACATAAATAAACTGGCTATGCAGTGAAAAGCAGAAAACAGCCAATGGCTCCAGACCCTACCCCATGGTAGAGAGGGGAAGCTAAAGTGATATACACAAGTTAAGACCATCAGCTATAGTGAATACATGCTAGCAGGCTGAGTCACAGGACAAGCCAGCAATTTTTACAAGTTTTAAATCCAATGAGGCATTTTGGTGTTACAGTGAATTTTCTTGCATGAGAGCCAACATTGGAGAAGAAATCCATTTTGTCACTCTCTGTATTTCATAGAACAATGGCCAGTCATAACCCTGAGAGGGAGCCTATTTTTTGACATTAATTATTGTTGTTGTTGTTGTTAGGAACTATCAAGTCAGGTACAACTCATATAGACCCAAGTACAACATAACAAAAAACTTCCACCACTGTGCTAAGCTCATGCTCTTTTTTATGTTTAAGTCTAATGTCACATCACTGTGGCAATCCATCTAGTTGAAGGTCTTTCTTTTTTTCATGACCTACCACTCCCCAAAAATGATATCCTTCTCCTGACTATATGTCCAAAATATGTAAGATGCAGTCTAGACAGCCTTGCTTCCACGGAACAGTCTACTGGCATTTCTAGGACAGTTCTGTTGGTCTTTTGTCAGTCCACGATTCAATATTTATCCCCAGCATCATAATTCAAAATGCCTCAATTTTCCTCCTGTCTCCCTATTCAATGTCCAGCTTTCACAACCACTTGATGTGAATGAAAATACCATGGTATGAATCAGGCACACCTTTGTCTTCAATGTGACATTTTTACTTTTCAACAGCTTTTCCCAATGCAATTCATCTTTGATTTCTTGACTGCTGCTTCCATGGTTGTTGATGGAGGATCCAAGTAATGCAAAATATTGGACAACTTCAATGTTTTCTCCATTTATCATGAAGTTGCATACTGAGCAATTATAAAAAATTTTTTCTTATTGTTGAAGTACAATCCATAGAGAAGGCTCTATTCTTTGATTTTCATCAGTAAATCTTTCAAATGCTCTTCACTTTCAGCATCTGCATAACACAGATTGTTAATGAATATTCCTCCAATCTTGATGCCAGGTTTTTCTTCATTAAGTCCACTTTCTCAGATTATTTGCTCAGCATAGGCATTAAAGAGGTCTGGTAAAAGAATACAGGCCTGACACATACATTTCCTAATGTTAAACCAAGCATTGTTTCCTTGTTCTGTTCAAACAACTGCCTCTTGGGCCATATACAGTTTCCTTTTGAGTACAATTAAATGTTCTGGTACTCCCATTCTTTACAATGTTATCCATAATTTGGTGTGATCCACACAGTCAAGTGTCTTGTGTAGAAAATACAACATAGATAGACATCTTTCTAGTATTTTATGCTTTTGAAGTTAATCAATCTGACATCAGCAATGATGTTCCTCCTTCCATGTCCTCTTCTGAATCCAGTTTGATTTTCTCACAGTTCCTTGTCAATATACTGTTGCTATCACTTTTAAATGATCTTTAGTCAAATTTTACTTGCATAGATATTAATGTTACAACTCAATGATTTCTGCATCAATTTTGATCCTCTTTCTTGGAAATAGGCATAAATATAAACCTCATCCAGGCACTTGGCCAAGAAACTGTATTCCAAATATCTTGGCATAAACAAGTTAGCACCTTCAGTGTTGCATCTGTTGGTTGAAACATCTCTATTGATATGTCATCAACTCATG
This sequence comes from Pedetes capensis, assembly GCA_007922755.1. Lineage (NCBI taxonomy): Eukaryota > Metazoa > Chordata > Mammalia > Rodentia > Pedetidae > Pedetes > Pedetes capensis. Next base: position 9,228 of record VMDO01012474.1, on the reverse strand, counting down.
GAGCCTTGTGTTTTGACAATGACTTCAAGGCAGCTTCCACTTCTTCCTTCAGGACCTTTGTTTCCTGATCACATGCAACTTCTTGAAATGGATGGTCATCCACCAATTCCTTTTGGTATAATTTCTCTGTGTATTCCTTCTACCTTTTTTCATGTTTCCTGAGTCAGTTAATATTTTCCATGTAGAATCCTTCACTATTGCCACTTGAGACTTGAATTTTGTCTTTAATCATTTAAACCTGAGAAAAGCAGTGTGTTCTTCTCTTTTGATTTTCAATCTCTCTCTCTTTGTACATGTGATTTTAATATTTGATTTTGTCTTTTTGTGATGCCTTTCAAAATCCTTTGTTAAACTCTACAGATTTATCATCTCTTCAAGTTTGGCTGCTTGACATTCAAGGGCAAGTTTTAGAGTGTCTTTTGAAATGTATTTTTTTTCTTTTTTCCCTGTCTTTTTAATAACCTCTTGCTCTCTTCATGAATGATGTCTTTTAGGTCTTGCCATAACTGGCCTGATCTTCAATCATTAGTGTTTAACAAACCACGTCTTTTCTTGAGATAGTCTCTGCACTCAGGTGGGATATACTCAAGGTATATCTTGGCTCTTATACACTTATTCTAATTTTCTTCAGTTTCAGTTTGAAACAGCATATGAAAAGTTGATGGTCTGATTCATGATCAGCACCTGGTCTTGTTCTGACTTTTGATTTTGAACTTTGCCATCATCTCTTTTCACAAACATGGGCAACTTGGTTCCTCTATATTCCATCTGGTGAATTCCATATGTACTGCACCATTTATGTTGGTGAAAAAATATATTTGTAATAAAAAGTTATTTCTCTGACAAAATTCTATCATGCAATCTTCAATGTATTTTCTGTCACCACAGTCATATTTTACAACAACTGAGCCTCCTTTGATTTCCATCTTTTGAATTCCAACTGCTGGTAACTATAAGTGTATCCTTATTGCACATTTAGTCAATTTCAGATTGCATAAGCTGATAAAAAAACCTTCCATTTCTTCATTTGTGGTCTTAGTGCTATGTCTGTAAATTTTAATAACAGTCATATTAAATGGCCTTCTTTGTAGCCTTATCAATATTATTCTATCATTAACATCATCATACCTCAGGACAGTTATTGAGATGTCTTTTTTGATGATGAATGCAACCTCATTTCTCTTTTTCATTTCAGGCATAGTAGATCATACTATTATCTAATTCAAAATGGCCAATACCAGTGTATTTTAGCTTGCTGATGCCTAGAATGTTAATGTTTATGCCCTCCTTTTCACTTTTGATGATTTCCAACTTTCCTAGATTCATAGTACATACATTCCACTTTCCAGTTACTAATGTATGTCTATGGTTGTTTCTTCCCATTTTGAGTTTTGCCAAATCAAAAGGGAATGCTAGGGTCTTTACTCCTTTCCCATGATTAAGGTCAAATACACTTTGAGGAGATAACTGTTTCCAGTTGTCTCTTGAATCACTTTGATCCTGGGAAGCTCATTTTATAGCACTACATTCGATAGTGCTTCTCTGCTTTTCATAGGGTTTTTAATGTCTGATTGTTTCAGGAGTGTGCTGCCATATCCTTCTCCCTAGTTTGTCTTAGTCTGGAAGCTCAGCTGAAACCTGTCCACCTTAGGTGGACCTGCTGATATCTGTAATACCTGTGGCATAACTTTCAGCCTCACAGCAGTACACAAGTCCCCACAGCATGACATACTAACAGTAAAGTACAGGAATTATAGTCGGGACCTGAAAACAAGGAACAATTATAAGTAAGGGAGCCTGGGGACACCCCATCACAGTGCCCGGATGGGAAAGGTCAAAAGAGGTAGTTGTGGAGACATGGAGCAGGGGATAGGACATGGACACCTTGAGAGACTTAAGTAGCAAGAGGCTTGAGCATGAAAAGGCACAGTGGATATTGGCTCTGTCCTTGCTTTCATGAAATAACAGGATGGGGAAAAGACACCATTATTTGAAGTTTTCTATAGAAACTGTTAGCCATGAGCCCATGGTCAGTAACCTGCCCAGCCTCTGGAACTGCTTTATTGCCATGAGTTTTGCTCCCAGTGGGATTGAGAACTCTGAAAGTCAGTTAAGCACTTGATTTCTGCAGCCTCCTGCCTCCTGCTGGGTATTTTACTGCTGAATGGAATCTGGTCCCAGCAGGCAGAGTGCTAGTTCTCTTGGTTCTCCCTCTGTAGTGCAGACCTCCTTGATGCTGTTTGCTTCCCTTACCCTCTGACCCACGTAAGGGAAACCTTGTTCCTTGGATACTAGCCAAGACTGGGTGCACAAACTGGAGGGTGTCTGGAGTGAGTGAGAACCTGCACAGCCCACAGGCTATAAATCTTTGTGCAGCCAGCAGTAGCTGCTGATACTCAAAAAAGAGAAACGTCTAAAATGAATGTAGCTCTAATGGACAAATATCCCTTGACCAGACAGGCTCAGCATCTGTCTGAAGAATAGAGAAGTTAAAAGATGTCGTTTTCAACTGGTCAAATATTCCAATATTAGAAGACCCAGAGAGAAGATATTCCAATATATTGCCATTTTTTAAACTTTTCCTCTTTTTATTCTTTTCCATTTTAATTTTCATTGTACTTATATTATTGTTTTTAAGTTATTTTACTTTTTAAAGTTACTTATTTAAATTTTTTATTCCCCTTCTTATATTATCTAATTTATTTAGATTTTTTCTTTATTATATAATCAGACTTTTTATCTTGATCATTTCTATCTTCCTAACCTTCATCTTCTTTATTCATCTTTTTCCTTTTTAAATTTAATTTTGCTTCTTCCTTTTTCCTTTCCCTGTAATTTTCCTTTATTTAATCCATTTATTATAGTTTCATTTCTCTAATTAATTTTAGCTTCTTAGATTACCCTATATTTTTGCCATTTTCTTTTCTGTGTTCATTGATGATGGAGAGTTGGCTTTAGTTGATTTTAATTGTATTCTATATTTGGTTTGTTTTTTTTGTTGTTGTTGCTATTATACCAGCTTATATTTTCCTCCATGAATAGTATGAAGGATTAAACCCTCAACCTAAGGCTGTTCACTAAGAAGACCACTAAATTAAACAAGAAAGATAGCCATCACTACAAATGAGTTAGACACAACTCTGAAACATAAAATACATGAAAAGTCAAAGTGACCTAAAACTCCCAAAGACAAGAACTCCTTAGCAATTTAATCCAAAGTCATGGAAATGGTCAAAGTGCTAGAATAATTGTTCAAAAGTTTAGTTTTAAAAATAATCAGTGACCTTAAAAATGATGGAAACAAGCCTATTAATGAAGTAAAAATGTTAATTCATAACCTGAACAAAAAGTCAGTAATACAAATGAGAAATACAGCAAAAACAAATTGAGATTTAAAAATAAGCAATGAACAAAAAGAGAAATGCAAATTATGAAAAACTGAAATCAAATAAAATCTGCAGTGGACAGAATCACCAACACACAATATAAAGCAGAACAATGGATATCATGGATTAAAGAGAAGATCCATTTTATAGTACATCCATTATATTGTATATATGTTGTTGTCAAGTGCCGTTGAGTCTGGTTTGAGTCATAACTACTCTCATATGGTTTATATTGGCTGATTTTTTCCCAGATTGCCTCAGTAGTGAATTGCCAAGTCCTTCTCCCAATAGTATATTTAGGCATCAATAAAGAAAAAATTAAGTAAGTAATCATGACCACTATTTACTAGAGCTCTGGAGCATGATCAAGAGAGTAACCTATAAATTCATAGGACAGAAAAAAGAGCTAAGATATTAACTAAAGGCACAGAAAACATGTTGAAAAAATTATAACATAACTTTCCAAATTTATGTCAAAACATGAATATGTCCATGAGGCATTTAGAACTCCAAATAGATATGACCAGAAAATAACTTCTTCATATCATATTGTAGTTAAAATGCCAAAACTAAAGAGCAAAAAAGTAATATTAAAAGATGCAAGAAAAGAATACCAATTCATCTACCATTGTGGTTTAAATCTAACATGTCCTCCAAAGGCCATGTGTTTGAATATCTCATGCCCAGCTGGAGGTGCTATCTTGGGAGGCAAAGGAACTTTGGGAAGTAGGACCTAGCTTTTCCCAAACAGGTAACTATGGGTGGGCCTTTGTAGGTTTTATGCATTCCCCCAGCTCTGGTAGCTCTCTCTGTTCCTGATCCACAATGATGTGAAGTCCTCTACCACACGCCCTGCCACCTGTCCCAGTATCCTCCCTGCCCTGCTTCTGTGGACCAAAATCCTTGAAACCATCATCTCCAAAAAATTATCCCTTATATAAGCTTGTTTCTGTCAGGTATTGTGGCACAGAGCTTTTTAGTGCTTCTAGTAAGTCTGGAAAAAGAAAACTTCACGAATCTTAGTATTAAAAATAACTATACCTCTAAATATATTCATTCAGATATAATTTTAAATGTTCATATATATCATCAATTATCCTTCACTATTTGCTGTTAGGTTTTAAATCGTAGGTGCTGGAGGTATCACTCAGTGGTAGAGCATACATTTAGATTGTGTCAGAACAACAATTCCATCTTTATGACCACAAAAATAAAATAAATTCCCTAAATTATCTCCTATCAAATATGTCAAAAAAGATATTTTGTAAGGTCTATTCATGGAACATGTCAGAGTTGTCTTATGTTTGATAATATATTTAGGCTTTTATTTTAATCCATCTTTTACTGGTTTCTACTATACATATGACTTTTCTGTAGCATTGTATTTTATTAGTGGGATGATCTCTGCTAAGATTAATTTATAGATCATTTGGAAGTTTTGGATAATAAAAAAGTGTAATAACTGCATTCATGCCTTTTATTCATCCTTTTGTTCTTTCTAAAGTGTGAAATCTGGTAAGTAGTTCTGCATATTCAGAAGAAAATTTTCTCTTGGGTTTCTAACAAAGGTAGGAAGCAATTTTTGACTGTATTAGGATATGTCTGACCAAGTAACTGAATGAACAGGATTCACATTATTTAAACCAACTGCATTCTTTAAAAATAACAGACTATTCATAGACATATTCAAATATCTTTTTGGCTTCACCTGTAGTTATTTTAAATGGTAAAGCTATTTTGCCACATTACTTTCTTACCTAATGTGTATAACATAAACATGATCATAGGCATTTATCTGTGTCAGTTATGCTTATGGTCTGGTAAGTTTTGTCACTGAGTTTAACTAGGTTTAAAAAAAAGAAAAGTAATTGCACAGAAGAAACCACTATTTTGAGTCCAGTTTAAATCTCAAAGCCTGAGCAACTTGAAAAGGAAACTCTTCTTATACTTTTCATAAAATTATTACATTAAAAAATTTTATTCAAGCCCAGCATGATGGCACATGCCTGTAATCCCAGCTGCTGAGGAGGCAGAGGAAGGAGGGTGGCAAGTTTGAGACCAGAGGCAGCCTGCTTACCTTAGCAAGAACCTGTCTGAAAAAAGTAAAAAAAAAAAAAAGTAGAAAAGTAAACAACAACAACAACAACAACAACAAAAATAGGCTGAAGGTACAGCTTGGCGGGATAGCACTTGCAAAGCATGCAATCTCAAGGCCCTAGGGTCAACTACCAGTACTGCAACAACAACAACAAACCTCTTCAAGGTTGGTATAACCTCATTTTTAACTTATATGACATGTTCACATAGTTTTTACATTTTCTGAGTGGAATTAGTAGTGTTAATTCATTAAGTTAATCATAAAATTTATCAATGAGAGTTTTCTATTTTTCCAGATTTCTCAAACATCCTGTCTTTTCTAAAACTAGTAGGCTTAATCTTCATTTCCATATAAGTAGCAGAATCTATACTGTTACCAGTTTGCTTCCTGTGCATAATTAATAAGTACAGTGAAGATACAACTAAATGTTTTACTAACATAGTCTTTGAATCTGTCCTTATGCATATCATATACTTGGGGTCTAATAAATTCTTACAAAATGACTCAATATATGAATGAAGCTTGAAATCATTAAGTTTTACACATCAGAGATTGTACATCAACTTTGCCCTTCTATAAAGAAAATTGTTTTTCTTCCCATATTCAGCCAGACTAAGTTTTCTTCACTAAGCAGTGAACAGAGTGAATAGGAAATGGGGTAATTATTTTGACTTAGATATTGATGATATGTTTCCTTTTATATGGCCTCACCAAGACACAATCATACACATACATATTTTCAGATGTTAAGAATATTTGTAAGCAGGATGTGGTGGCTTACACCTGTAATCTTAGAAACTTGGGAGGTGATCTGCTTATATTCTAAATATGTCATGGTTTCAATATGAAGTTGAAATCAAGATGGACGACGTGCTCTAGCAAGATCAAGAGTAATTTATAAGCATATTAGAAAACATGTTTTAAAAAATCACATGAAAGACCAGAAAGTTTACTATGTACAGCTTACTGTTCAAAAGGGCAGTGACTTAATGCATTTTTTTTCCAATAATTATAAGTGTTTGTGCTTCATGTATGGATAGATTTTAGTATTTAGTATCAAAAATTTATGTTATCTTCTATAATCTTGAACTCAATTTTGAAAACAGATAATGATGGGGAGTGAGGGATAAGCAAATCAATATATAGGCAAAAGAAAATGTTTCAAAGATGGCAACTGTTATATATAAGTTGTTAGTTTTAATATGCTTACTATGATAAATTAAGTTGTTGTTGTTGTTAGGTGCCATCGAGTCGAATCCAATTCATAGCGACCCTATGTACACCAGATGGAAACACTTCCCGATTCTGTGTCAGGCAAGAATTTTATTTATGTTTAAGCCCATTGTTGCAGACACCACGTCAATCCATCTGGTGTAGGGTTTCCTCTTTTGTGTTGACCTGCCACTCTCCCAAACATGATGTCTTTCTCCAGGGATTGATCTATCCTGACTACATGTCAGAAATATGTAAGACTCAGTTTGGCCATTCTTGCTTCCAAGGAGCACTCTGGTTGCACTTCTTCTAGGACAGATTTGTTGGTTCTTTCGGCAGTCCATGGTATATTCAATAGACGTCTCCAGCACCACAATTCAAAAGTATCAATTCTTTTTATGTCTCTCTTGTTCAAATTCCAACTTTTGCAACCATATGATGCCACTGAAAATACCATGGCATGAGTCAGACACACCTTCATCTTCAATGTGACATCTTTGCTTTTCAATACTCTAAAGAGATCTTTTGCCACAGTTTTCGTAGGGCAATACGTCTTTTGATTTCTTGACTGCTGCTTCCATGGGTGTTGATTATAGAGCCAAGCAAAGCAAAATCATGGACAAACTCAATCTTTGCTCCATTTATTGTGAAGTTGCGTGCTGACCCACTCGTAAGGATTTTTGTTTTGTTGATGTTTAGTCGTAACCCATATTAAAGGCTATGATCTTTGATCTTCATCAGTAAATGTTTTAAATCCTGTTCACTTTCAGCAAGCAGAGTTGTGTCATCTGCATAACACAGGTTGTTGATGAGTCTTCCTCCAATCTTGATGCCACGTTCTTCCTCATAAAGTCCAGCTTCTCAGATTATTTGCTCAGCGTATAAATTGAAGAGATAGGGTGAAAATATACAGCCCTGACACACACCTTTCTCAACTTTAAACCACTCAGTGCTTCCTTGTTCTATTTGAACAACTGCCTCCTCGTTCATGTACAGATTTCTCATGAGCACAATTAGGTGTTCTGGTATTCCCATTTTCCGAAGTGTTATCCATAATTTGTTATGATCCACACAATCAAATGCTTTTCATAGTCAATAAAACATAGATAGAAATCTTCTAATATTCTTTGCTTTCAGCTAATATCCACCTGACATCAGCAATGATGTCCCTAGTTCCCCGCCTTCTTCTGAATCCCGCTTGATTTTCCGGTGATTCCCTGTCTATATACTACTGCAGTCGCTTCTGAATGATCTTTAGTAGAATTTTGCTGGTGTGTGAGATTAATGATATTGTCCAATAGTTTGCATATTCAGTTGGATCCCCTTCTTTGGGAATACACACAAACATGGATCTCTTCCAGTCAGTTGGCCAAGTAGCTGTTTTCCAAATCTTTTGGCATAAACATGATAACACCTCCAGTGCTGCATCTGTTTGTTGGAACATTTCTATTGGTATCCCATCAATTCCTGGAGCCTTGTGTTTCGCCAGTTCTTTCAAGGCAGCTTCCACTTTGTCCTTCAACACCATTGGTTCCTCTTCGTATGCCACCTCTTGGAATGGTTGGTCATCTACCTATTCTTTCTTGTATAATGACTCTGTGTATTCTTCCCGTCTTCTTTTGATGTTTCCTGCATCATTTAATATTTTCCCTGTAGAATCTTTCACTACTGCCACTAGAGGTTTGAATTTTTTCTTCACTTCCTTAAGCTTGAGAAACACAGAGTGTGTTCTACCCTTTTGGTTTTCTGCCTCCAGCTCCTTGCACATGTCATTATAGTATTTGTTTTTTTCTTCTCGAGTTGCCTTCTGAAATCTTCTGTTTAGTTCCTTAACTTCATCATGTCTTCCTTTTGCTTTAGTTGCTCGATGTTGAAGGGCAATGTCCAGTGTCTCTTTTGACATGTAATTTAGTCTTTTCTTTTTTTTTTTTTTTTTTTTTTTTTTTTTTTTTTTTTTTTTTTTTTTTTTTTTTTTTTTTTTTTTTTTGTCATTTTAAGAACTTTTTGCTTCCTTCTTGAATGATATATTTCATGTCATGCCACAACTCTTCTGGTCTCCTATCATTTGTGTCTAATGCATTAAACCTCTTTTTGAGGTGGTTTCTGACTCAGGTGGGATATACCCAAGGTCATACCATGGCTCTCATATAGTTGTTCTAATTTTCTTCAGCTTCAGTTTGAAGTTGCATTTGAGAAATGATGGTCTGATCCACAGTCAGCACCTGGTCTTATTTTGAAATTTTTATAGAGCTTTGCCATCCTCTCTTTCCACATATGTAGTCAATTTGATTCCTGTATGTTCCCTCTGGTGAAGTCCATGTGTATAGTGTCTCTTTATGATGTTGAAAAAATGTATTTGCAATGAAAAGGTCATTGGTCCAACAAAATTCTATCATGTGTTCTCCAGCTTTATTTCTGTCACCTAGACCATATTTTCCAACTACTGAGCCATCTTGTTTGTTTCCAACCTTTGCATTCCAGTCACCAGTGATTATCAGTATGTCTTGATTGCATGTTTGATCTATTTCAGAT
>VMDO01012473.1:38524-62160 GCA_007922755.1 Pedetes capensis | reverse complement strand
ATCCATAAAAGTTGGCATCTGTTTCATCCAAACTCCTATTAGTGTTGTTTTGACCTCCTATTAATCACAGATGTTTTTAATGAGATCTAGAATGGTGGATCCTTTCCAGAAAGTTTTCACTTTACTTTGTCCATATCCATAAGGGCAACCACTGTCTGTGGCAGTACAGCCTTATGAAATTATGAAATATATTATGAAATATATTTATTAAAAAATAAGACTTGAAAGATTGCTCAAGATTGCTCCTTCATCCGTGGGGTTCAGAATGGATGTTGTGTTAACAGGCATAAAAACATTAATCTTGTTGAATAGCTCCTCTGGAGTTCATGGGGAAGCAGGTTCATTGTCAGTGAGCAGTCTTATTTACAAAGGAATCTTTTGTTTTTCTCCTCAATAGTAGATTTAAAGTATTCAGTAAGCCAGTTCTTATGGGGACTGTGATTTTCAGAATGGTACTGAGCATCGGCTTCAGCTTAAAGTCACGAATTGCATTAGTCATAAACACTAGCATCAGCCTGTCCTTTGAAATTTTGAAGCTAGGTATTCACTCCTGATCTCTACCTATGAAAGTCCTCCCTGATGTCTTCCAATATAAGGCTGTTTTGTTTGCATTAAAATCTGTAGCCAACCTTCATCAGTTATGTTACCTAGATCTTCTGGATAGATTGCTATAACTTCTACATCAGCCACCTGCTGCTTCACTTTACATTTTTATTTCCTTTTTCTTTTTCCCTCTTTTTCTTACTTTCCTTAAACTTAATTATTTGTCTTTCAGGACCTGGCTCATTTCACTTAATGTCCTTCACAACATAGATGACTGTGTTGCCACAAATGATAAGATTTCATCCCTTTTATGATGGAATAGCATTTCATTGTTTAAATATACTGTATTGGTCCATTATCTGCTGATAGGCATTTAGGTTGATTCCAGGTCCTGAAGGACAAATACCACTGATCTCTTTTACGGTTGGAGTCTAAAATTGGTCTTTGTAGAAATTGAAAAGCAGACTTTTGGTTACCAGAGACTGAGAAGAGGTGGGGGAAAGGTGAGATGGGGGAGATGTTGGTCAGTGGGTACAATGTGACAGGTAGGAGGAATAAGTTCTCATGTTCTGTTGCACCTGGCTTCTATTGTACATCCTTCTATCACAATGTTGCTAATGGGTAAATACCAAAATTCTTGTTCTATATAATTCTTATCCCTCTTATAAGTCTTTTTCTGTATTATCAGGAACAGTCAACTAATTGTAGTATCCTTTTAAAAGAGTTCTAAAATATGTTAGAAGAAATGCCTACTTTATTGGAAACTTCTGTTTGTCCTCTGCCTGTTCCTCAGTCTGCCCACGATATGAGAGTTTACAGTATTCACATAGTGAAAAGTTTCAGTGAAATTCCTTTTGTATTTTTCAAACTTTTTATAAGCCGTGATAGAAGGAATTATGAATTTAAAAAAAGAAAAAAAGAGAAAATTGCTTATAGCATATCACAATCTATTATTTGAGAACTTTCTTAATGGAAAATCAATTTAAAGGCAGCATTTTATGAGCATGAGATAAATACCCACCTATCCTAAAGCAGTTCTCTTTTAAGGTCATGTATGTTAAACTGAGTCGATACCGACTCGACGGCACCTAACAACAACACAACAACAACAGTGTTAAACAAAGGGGCTGAGATTTATATCAGTTGGTAGAGTGCTGCTCTACACACTCTGAGGCCTGGGGATCAATCCCCAGCTCTGCAAAAATGGGAGAAAGACCTGGCAACCCACTCCTGAAACAATCAACTGTTGAAAACCATATGAATAGCAGAGAAGCACCCACATAGTGCCAGGCGTGGCACACTGTCAGGGAGAGTTTCATTCTGTTGTATATGGGGTCCCTATGAGTCGAATCTAATTTGATGGCACCAAACGGCAACAACATGTTAAACCAATGTATTGAGCTGTACTAACCTGGTGGATTAAAAGAATTTTTCCATCCTATACTGTAATCAGAGCAATACACTTCAAAAGTGTAATTATTCTGTTTATTTCCTCTTCTAATTCTTCTGATCTGGTAATCAAATAAGTCTGATAATGTGTTACTCATTCAACAAGCATTTATTAAATCTCCACTTATTGGTGCCATCAAGTCTGATCTGACTCATAGAGACCCTAAGTACAGCAGAGAGAAGTGCTACTCACCACTGTACCATGCACACAGTCTTTTTATGTTTGAGCCCATTGTTGCAGCAACTATGTTTCTTTTCATTTTGAGTTGTGCCACATCAGCAAAAGGAGGTTCCAGAGGTTTTACTCCATTTGCATTATTAAGATTAACTCTATTTTGAGGAGGTGACTCTTCCTCCATTGTTTCTTGAATGCCTTCCAATCTGGGGGGCTCATTTTCCAAAACTATATCTGACACTGTTTCTTGGCTATTCATATGATTTTCAATGGATAATTGTTTCAGGAGTGGGCTGCAGCTTCCTTCTCCTGAGTCTGTCTTACTGTGGAAGCTACTGGTGGCATAGCTTTCTGCATCAAAGCAACGTGAAAACCCCACAGCATGACAAACTGACAGACATATAGGGGAAATGCCAACTACAAAGGTCAAAATAGTAGATAGATTTTTGGGCTATATAAATAGGCAATGTGGGTTCAAATTCTGGTTATAAAACTCAGTACCTTAAATTTCAGTTTCCTTGTTGGTGAAATATTAGTGATAATGTATGACTATTTATGAACCCAAGAGAACATCATTTTCTTTTTTTTTTTTTAATTATATCTCCCCTTATTAGTAAATGATGATGGGGTACAGAGTAATACAGCATTGACTTTTTCCATTATGTATCCTTTACATTACTTCTGGCAACATTTTCATCAACCCACACGTTTATGGAGCCTTTTGGCTAACAAGTAGTAAAACCCAAATGCATATTTGGGCTATATTCCCCTATTTTTCCAACGTACTCTTATAGTTGCATTGTTTACATTGAGGTTATCTCCTCCTTTATCCTTTTACATTGACTTTCCTCCCCGTCCTATCTTCCTTAATCTTCGTTTCCCTCTGCTAGTTCCCTCCCTTCTTTCTACTCTATATTGTTCCTTCTTTGCTAAGTTTAATTGTGCATTTTTTACATATCAATTTATGTATAGGGTTTTTTCTTCCATTAAGTAAGATTTGCCTCCTACATGTGAATGAAAACATATGGTACTTCTCTTTTTCAGCTTGTGTTTGTTCACTTAAGATGAAGAGAACATCATTTTCTTTACGCAACTATCTCCTGGGAGTAGTGAGACAAGATTTTGTTTTGTTTTGTTTTGTTTTATTTTTTTCCTAGTGGAAGAGGGTTGTGTACTTTAGATTATATTTTGTCCATGAGATCTCATGATGGTTCCTTCTATCATAGCCCTTCCACTGGGCCAATAATTCTTTGTTTATCTTTTTTATTGCTTTCTAATATGATTGCGTTTTTTCAAGCATGTGGTATATGTGATACAAATTCTTTGGTTTTTTTTTGTTGTTTTTTTTTTTTTTTTTTTTTTTTTTTTTTTTTTTTTTTTTTTTTTTTTTTTTTTTTGATATTTGTTGAGACTTTCCTTGTGGCCTAATATGTGGTCAGCTTTAATGAGTATCCTGCATGTATGAGGAGGTGTGATCAAAAGATGTGGTGAATGTTTGAATTTTATAAAATATAGCAGGGCGTGGTAGTGCACACTTTTAATCCCAGCACTCTGAATCTGAGACAGGAGACTCATGAGTTCAAGGGCAGCCTGATCCATATGACAAGTTCCAGGCCAGCGTGGGCTATGTAGTAAGACTCTGTCTCCAAAAACATTAGTAAGTAAAATTTACAGTAAAAGACACATTACCATTGACCCTCCTCAAAACACTCTTCTCTGGCTTTGAACACACTTATCCCACTGTTCATGCCTCTTTCTGAAGCAGTTCTGTATCTCCTTTCATGAGTATTTTTAGTTACATTATCATGGCTTCCTCAATTCTTGAATCTGTCCAAATGTCTACCTTTTGTGTTCATTTTGACTTTGGGGAAAGGCCAGAAGTCCCATTTGCGCTACATAGCAAGACACTATCTCAACAAAATAAAACAAAACAAAAAAACTGTAAAAATGTAGGGGGCTGTTTCTTATTTTCATTCTATTAAAGCAATAGTGATATGGTAGGTACTCAATGATCATATTTGATCAGATTTATGATTTTTACCATTCAGTGATTTGAGATCAAGAAGCATATTCTTCAGCTACTTTCAAAAAGTTTGATAATTCCTCAACAAGTTACACAGAGGACCCACCAATCCTACTTCTAGGTATTACCCAAAAGAATTGAAAACAGATATTAAACAGTCTGCTCATGAATACTCATGGGTATAGTATTCATGATAGCCAAAAGGTGCAAACATTCCAAATGTCCATCAACTGAAGAATAGATATGCACAATATGATGTATCCAGGTAGATAGATAGATAGATAGATAGATAGATAGATAGATAGATAGGTAGGTAGATGGAAGTTGTTACTAGGCGCTGTTGAGTTGGGTCCAACACATAGTAACCCTGTGTACAACAGAACAAAACACTCTTTGATTCTGTGCCAGACACACAATCTTACTTATGTGTAAGACCATTGCGGCAGACACTGTCATTCCATCTAGTTGAGGGCTTTCCTTTCTCTTGTTGACCTGCTACTCTCTCACACATTGATGTCTTTCTCCAGGAATTGGTCCCTCCTGACTGCATGTCCAAAATGCATAAGACACAGTCTAGCCATCCTTGCTTCCAAGGAGCACTCTGGTTGCACTTCTAGAACAGATTTGTTTGTTGTTTTTACAGTTTATAGTATATTCAGTATTCATTTCCAGCACCATAGTTCGAAAGTATCAGTTCTTTTCCTGCCTCATTCACTGTCCACCTTTCACAACCATATGATGTGACTGAAAATACCAAGGCATGAATCAGGTGCACCTTTGTCTTCAGTGTGACATCTTTACTTTTCAGCACGTTAAAGAGGTCTTTTGCAACAGCTTTTTCCAATGCAATGCATCTTTTGATTTTTTTCATTGCTACTTCCATAGGTGTTGATTGTAAAACCAAGTAAAGCAAAATCTTGGACATCCTCAATCTTTTCTTCATTTATCATGTGCTTGCTTACTGACCCAATTGTAAGGATTTTTCTTTTCTTGATGTTGAGGAGCAATCCACACTGAAAGCTGTGTTCTTTGATCTTCATCAGTAAATGTTCCAAATCCTCTTCAGTTTAAGCAAGCAAAGTTATGTCATCTGCATAACACAGGTTGTTAATGAGTTTTCCTCCAATCATGATGCCACGTTCTTCTTCATAAAGTCCAGCTTCTTGGATTATTTGCTCAACATAGAGATTTAAGAGGTACAGTGAAAAGATTCAGCCCTGATGCACACCTTTCCTAACTTTAAACCAGGAAATGTTTCCTTGTTCTGTTTGAGCGACTGCTTCCTGGTCCATGATTCCTCATGAGTACAATTAAGTGTTCTGTTATTGCCATTCTTCACAATGTTATCCATAATTTGTTTTGATCCACACAGTCAAATGCCTTTGCATAGTCAATAAAACATAGATAGATATCACTCTGGTATTCTTTGCTTTCGGCTAGTATCCATCTGACATCCACAATGATGTCCCTGGTTGCACACCCTCTTCTGAATCTGTCTTGATTTTCTGGCAGTTCGCTGTCTATATACTGCAACAGTAGCTTTTGAATGATCTTTAGCAAAACTTTGCTTGTGTGTGATATTAATGATATCGTTCAATAGTTTCCACATTCGGTTGGATCCCCTTTCTTGGGAATAGGCACAAATATGGATCTCTTCCAGACAGTTGACGAGGTAGCTGTTTTTAAATTCTCTTGACATAAATGAGTGAGCACCTCCAGTTCTGCATCTGTTTGTTGAAACATCTCTATTGGTATTCCATCAATTCCTGGTGCCTTGTCTTTTGCCAATTCCTCCAAGGCAGCTTCCACTTGTTCCTTCAGTACCATTGGTTCATGATCATATGCATGCAACCTCTTGAAATGGTTGGTCATCCACCAATTCTTTTTTGTGTAATGAGTGTGTGTATTCCTTCTATCTTCTTGTGATGTTTCCTCTGTTAATATTTTCCTTGTAGAATCCTTCACTATTGCCACTCAAGGCTTGAATTTTTTTTCAATTCCTTAAGCTTGAGGAAAACAGAGCATGTTCTTCCCTTTTGGTTTTTTAGCTCCCACTCTTTGTACATGTCATTATAATATTTAATTTTGTCTTTAGCTCCCGTTTGAAATTTTATGTTTAGTTACTTCATCATGTCTCACTATTATGTTAACTGCTCAATGTTTAAGGACAAGTTTCAGAGTCTCTTTTGACATGTAATTTGGGCTTTTCTCTTTTTTTCCTGTCTTTTAAACTAACGTTTTGCTTTCCTCCCGAGTGATGTCTATGATGTCATGCCACAGCTCTTCTGGTCTTCGATCGTTAGTGTCTAATTCATTAAATCTGTTCTTGAGGTGATCTCTGAACTTTGGTGGGATAAACTCAGGGTCATACCTTGGCTCTCATACACTTGTTCTAATTTTCTTCAGTTTCAGTTTGAACCTGCATCTGAGTAGTTAATAGTCTGATCCACAGTCAGCACCTGGTCTTGTTCTGACTTTTGATATTGAGGTTTTCCATGGTCTCTTTCCACAAATGCAGTCAATTTGGTTCCTATATGTTCCATCTGGTGAATTCCATGTGTATGGTTGCCATTTATGTTTGTGAAAAATGTGTATGCAATGAAAAGGTCATTAGTCTGACAAAATTCTATCATGCGATCTCCAGGATAATTTCTGTCACCAAGGATATATTTTCCAACTAATGAGCCTTTTTGTTTCCAACTTTTGCATTCCATCCACTAGCAATTATCAGTACACCCTGATTGCATGTTTGATCTGTTTCAGATTACAAGAGCTGGTAAACATTTTCCCTATCTTTATTTGTGGCCTTAGTGGTGGGTGCATAAATTTGGATAACGGTCATATTAACTGGCTTTCCTTGTAGGCGTGTGGATATTATTCTATCACTGACAGCATTGTACTTTGAGACAGATCTTGAGATATCTTTTGATGATGAATGCAACCTCATTTCTCTCTAATTTGTCATTCCCAGCATAGTAGACCATATGATTATCTGATTCAAAATGACTCATGCCAGTCCATCTTAGGTCACTGATGTCTAGAATGTCAATGTTTATGCACTCCATTTCCCTTTGACAATTTCAAATTTTCCTAGATTCATATTACATACATTCTATGTTGCAATTATTATTGGATGTATACAGTTATTCCTGCTTCTTTTGAGTCATGCCACATTAGCAAATGGAGGTCCCTGGGGCTTTGTTCCATTTCCATCATTAAGGTAGTCTTGGCTTTGAGGAGGCAACTCCTTCCCATTCATGTGCTAATTTCCACCTAGAAAGGATTAGGAAGTTGGGGGGCCATTAAAATTCATTTGCTTTACCAAAGAAGTCACTGTTTTGTTTGGAAATTACTTGAGGCTTTAGTGGCCTTTCATCAGCATTTCTTTAAGTAGTGATATTTATTATTGGCCACACAGTGTGTCCTACCATTCATATGATAGTTCAGTATGATCTTATTTATGAAGTTGATTGTACTTTTTGCTTTGCACTGTTCATT
This sequence comes from Pedetes capensis, assembly GCA_007922755.1. Taxonomy (NCBI): domain Eukaryota; kingdom Metazoa; phylum Chordata; class Mammalia; order Rodentia; family Pedetidae; genus Pedetes; species Pedetes capensis. The sequence goes on along the minus strand of VMDO01012473.1, from coordinate 54,472 downwards.
TTTGGTGTATATTAAGTCATCACACGGATTGGTTTATCTCAACAGTATTCATATTCTTCCTCATTGTAATCATTCAGTATAAATGTTAATTATCTTAATCTGGAGTGGTGGGGTTTGGTATTGTTTTCATCAATGTTTTTATACTTCCATGAATAATTTTATTGATACCTTTTCGTTTTGTGAATTAAAGATATGATGGAACACAATGGGAATAATGAGAAAGTATAAATTTAATTAAGTAAATGTTAATTTTTAAACATTCCGAATACAGTCAAGATGAGCTACATGTCCTTGCAGTATATGTTCAGCCTTTAAGATCATAAAATAATAACAATTTCTGTGAAAATAAGAATTAATTTTACATTTTAAATGTGTAACTTACACATACAAAACTTTTTATTCCCAAATTGTCAGTAGCTTATGGATTACTTGATAAATTCCAAAAACTGACAGTGATCCAACCTGTGCACCTCACCTACTTAGTACACTGTTTCTCAATTTTGTTTGTTTGTTTTGTGGTGCTGTGGGATTGAACCTAGTGTACTCCACAACTGAGCCACACTCCCTAGCCTCTCTTTTTAAAAAATTTTTTTAAATTTTGAGACAAGTTCTCACTAAATTTCACTGGATGCCTCTGGCCTTGAACTCATGATTCTTTTGCCTCAGCCTCCCAAGTCACTGGTATTACATGTGCCATTGGTATCTGGCTGTTTTCCAACTTTAATCATAAACATATTTTGACATTTTTTTCATATTCCAGTTTACAGTTAGGGTTAGATGTGGCTTTGAAGAATAATAGATACTCTAAATACCAGTAACTGACACAATGTATATAGTCTGATCTCACTTAAAAGTGCTCAAGATCCAGGTTCCTTTTATCTCATGACTCTGTCATACATATTCTCCCTTGTGGCCAGCATACAAACCCAGATGGCTGCTCTGTGTGTCTGTTACAAATGGCTGGCTGAGGGTTCCTTTCCTCTATTCAGGTGAAAATTATGAATAGGCCAGGAACAGCTCTGTTAGTGTTGGCAGGTTGAGTTCTTGAGTGCCAGAGGCTTATAGGCCAGGGTTACAAACCCAGAGGCTTTAGGCACCAAGAACTAAAAGCTTATGACTGCACACTTTAAAAGCTAGATGCTTATAGCTCTAGGTCCTTAGATCAGAGCCTTCAGAGCCAGTGGCCTGAACTCAGCAGCTAGTATTGCAGCCTCCTAGCTTTGAGTGTCAGGCCCCCTGGCTCTTAACATCAGCTACTGTTATAGTGTCTAAGCTTCAGGTGTTGGGACCCTCGGCTCTTAACCTGTATCAACTTTCTGGAACTCTTTAACTGACTGGAGCTTGCTATCTCAGGTCCTTGTAGCCTCTTGTCTTCGGTAGTCTTATTTCTTCCCTGCCTCTTATCTTCTTAGTACTTGTAGAGGTTCTGCTCCAACCATTCTCTGGAACTTTTTAGTTACCTTCTAGCTGCTGAATGAGTTGCTGGGAGTCCTGGGGGCATATACCTTTGGGAGTCACTTTCTGTCCACCTTCTAGCTCCTGCTGCTGGTGCTTGGGGCTGGAAAGCAAGGCTTTCATTTCCTCTTAGTTTTGTCAGCTCAGCCTACTCTATCTGTGATAAAGGCCACAAATACGCAATAAAAGACCACTTCAGAGAAGCCTTTATTGGGCCTAATGTTGCAATACCAGGGGAGTGGAAGGGAATACACAGGAGAAGCCTCTCTGAGATATATGACAAGACTGAGTAATAAGCCTGCTTATGTACCTAGAAAAGAAACATAACATGTTTGTGCTTGCATTGTAATTCTACTAATCACAGTCATGTATGTATACAGTTTCTACTACTACCAGTCATAAGCCTTACATCTGCATCAATCACAACACTTGCTTATGAACCAATCGTAAGCCTCACATTGCACCAATCATGGGCTTTATCCTGACTCCCTCAGGTGGTGCTGTCCCCAAGCACTCACCCACCTACTTGTGTTGCCTACAGTAGAGTTTTTCAAAGCTGATGCAAGTTGCCTGGAGCAGTCGTGAGTGGAACAGGGCCTCATGAAGCAGGCATTGTGCCTTTAGTAGCACCTATGGTTGCAGTGGTCCTTGCAGCTGGAGTGGAGTTTCCTTGGAGTGACCCTAGAGGGCTGCTTGGCTGACACCTCCCCACCCAAGGCAACCAGGCTTACAGGGCAGGTCTGTCAGCTGTTATTCAAGGGAGTGTACAGGCTGGCCTATGCCCAACAGTTTTGCTCATTCACAGGGGGAAAAAAATAATAAAGGATGCTTATAATAAATACCTAGGAAATTAACATCCTTAACAATATTTAATAGTGCTTACCTATAATCACAACACACTCAAGGAGAGTTCAGTCCCTCTGATCTACTTCATTCTGGTCTGTCTTTTATGTATTTGTCTATTGATATAAACATGTGCAATTTCACCATTTATTATAAAATTCCACTAGAACAAAGCAACATAAATATATTTAATAATATCCTTAATATATTTAAATATAATGAATTAGTTTATGGTTTAACATGTTGGGTTTTATGAAAAAGGTCTTCAGACTTTTAATATTGAAAGATAGTTTCAGTTTTGCTCAATTTTGGGGAAAGCCTTTGTGAATTTTTCACTTGAAAATGAAAATGTACATGTCTTTGTATGGTGTATTTGTATATTTTATTTCATTGTTGATCACATTTTTTTTACCTAGGCTCCTGTGTGATATTAAGGAAGGAAAAAGAATTATGTCCATAACTAGGTTGTAGAACAACATTGCCTTCGTGTTTCTATAACTAATATTCTATGTGCTTTTATCTTTTTGTGTCTTGATTTTAAAAGCATAAACATAAAAATGTAAATAGTACCAGGCAATAAAAGTTTAAAATGTACTAGAAAATATATCATGATAATTTTTAAAATCTGTGTGTGTGATTAGAATTGGATCATCTGCTACCTGATTAGCCTCAAAGAAAGCATAAAGCCAAAGAAATTCAGTACTTGTGTATTAATCAGCTGTCATTATTGTAGCATGAAAATCAACCAAAACAAACATGGAAGAAGAGATTTATTGGAAGCTTACAATTAGAAAATCAGTCCATAATGGTGGTGGGGCAGGCATGGCAGTGGCAGGAGGCAGGGCCCATGGGAGATGACCTATCTTTGTGTGTATGGAGCAGAGCAAGAGCTGAGCCTCAGGTGCAGGGGAAAAAACTTCCAAAGGACTGCCCCTTGTAACATCACTTACACAAAGTAAATATTCCACCTCCAAAAGTTCCACAACCTCCTGGAACAATGCCATCAACTGGGGACCTAGTGTTAAAGCACATGACTTCTGGGGGGCACTTTATATTCAAACCATGATACTCCACACTTGGCTCCCAAAAGTCCATGACCATCTCGTAATGCAAAATGCATTTAGTATAATTTTTGAGAGTCCCCAGTGTCTTAGTCTGTAGCCATCCCACCCTACCATCAGATCCTGTCTGATCATTTGAAGCTAAGCAGAGTCAGCCTAGTTCGTACTTGATGCTTCAGGCTAGGGAGAAGCACCTGACAACTCATTCCCAAAACAGTCAGCCATTGAAAACTCTACGAATAGCAGAGAAGAACCAACAAAGTGCCCATTATGGCACAGTGTCAGGGAGTGTTTTGTTGTGTTGTACATAGGGTCTCTGAGTCAGACCTGACTCAACAGCACCTAACAACCAATGTCTTAGTCTCAACTGTGTTAAGAAGTCCAAGTCCAAGTCTGCGCTGAGACTCAAGGCAAACTTAGTGGTGGGACCCCTGAAAAACAAAAAAGCAGGTTACATACTTCTAACATGTAATGGCACAGAGTAAGCATTCCCAGGCTTGGGTGGCTCTGCCCCTCTGGCCTTGTCAAACATTGCCCTCCTGGGCTAGTTCCATTTCTTTGCAGCAACTTTCCTTGACAGACACTTCATGTTGTTGGCATCTCTACCATCCTGGGATCTCCCTTGCAACTTAGGCACCACCTGCAAAGCTTCACACATCAGCCTTTCAGCAGCTTGATGCAGGGCACCTAACCCTTGCACACATTGCCTGGCTTTGGAAGCTATCTTCTGGAACCTTGGTGGCAGCCTCCATACTCAGTTCTTCCATTCTTCATGCCTATAAAACCAGAACCACATGAATAATGCCATGTTTTGCTCCCAGCTTGAGAGGTCGCTTCACCTTTTTGAACCGTGGCCATTCAGGCTGAGAAATCATTTTCTCCTAGGTAGCCTCTTTTCAGGACTGCTAGGAGACAGCTCCCTTTTCATGCCCTGGGGCTTTGCATGGGAAGGGCCTGACTGACTCTTCTGTGCCCCTAGGGAATTTCTTTTGGCTCAACAAAAAGATGAGGCTTTCCTTCACTGTGGCTTATCTCCTTAACAAGTCCTCCTGAACACACTCCAGCAAATAGGCATAGGCAAGTACTTCCTTAACAAGACTCCAATTGCCCAGGAAACTGCACCAAGAACCAATAAGCTGGATTACATAAAACTAAAAAGCTTCTGTACAGCAAAAGAAATAATTAATAGTGTAAAGGGAGAGCCCAAAGAATGGGAGAGATCTTTGCACCCTCCACCTCTGACAGAGGATTAATTTCTAGACTATACAAAGAACTTTATAAACAGCAAAGTAACAAATAATCCAATAAGTAAGTGGAAAATGGAACCAAACAGATAGTTCTCAAAAGGAGAAATGGCCAATAAATACATGAAAAAATGTTCAGTATCGCTAGCCATTAGGGAAATCCAAATCAAAACAACACTGAGATGCCATCTCACTCTAGTAAGAATGGCCAGGATTAAGAAAGTGAATGATAAATGCTGGCAAGGATGCTGAGACGAAGGAACCCTTTTACACTGCTGGTGGGACTGTAAATTAGTTCAGCCACTTTGGAAATCAATATGGAGGTACCTTAAAAAACAAAAATAGAACTACCATATGATCCATCTACACTACTTCTAGGAATAAATCCAAAGGAAGATAAGTTGTCATACCACAGGAACATTTGTATTTCCATATTTAATGCAACACTCTTCACATGTGCAAAATTATGGAATCAACCAAAATGTCCATCCACAGAGGATTCAATTAAAAAACTGTGGTATATATACATAATGGAATATTATTCAGCAGTAAAGAAGAATGAAATTGTGTCATTTGCAGCAAAATGGATGGGAACTGGAAAGTATCATTTCAAGTGAAATAATCTTGAGCTAAGCAGGGTCTGGTCTGATTAATCTTATTCTTTGGATGGGAGACCACCTGGGAATACTGGGTGGTGTAGGCTAGGGAGAAGGACCTGGGAGCCCACTCTCAAAATAGCCATTGAAGACCCTATGAATAACAAAGAAGCACTGACAAAATGCCAGGCATGACACACTATCAGGTAATGTTTCATTCTGCTGTACATAGGGTCTCTCAGACCTGACTCAATGACACCTAACAACAACATGTATGTGTGTATGTGTGTATATATACATGTATATGTACATATGTATATGTGTATACACACACACACACACACACACGCACACACAATCTGGGGCTGGGGTTTACCTCAGTTGGTAGAGTGCTGCTCTGTGCTCTCCGAGGCCCTGAGTTTGATCCCTAGCACGGAAAAAATGGGAGAAGTATCTGGCAACCCATTCCTGAAACCAATTCTGAAATAACCAGTTATTAAAAACTCTGTGAGGGTCACTATGAGTCAGACCCAAGACAGCAATACTTAACAATGACATATGTACAATCATGCTTATCTAAGAATGGAAAATACAAATAGACCCAATATGAGGGGGAGAGGATTAGTGGAACCAAGTGGATGATGGGGAAGTGGGGAGGGAGAGGGATGCAAAGAGGGGTAAAGAGAGAGAGAAAAAAATGCCAAATATAGGATGCAACTCTATGAAAATATTTTTTTAAAAAGAAGAAAAAGAACAAAAAAGCAGGGTATAACTCATGGTGGCATATGACAGTCATTACATGTTAATTAAGATTCTTTTTTTCTCTTCTTTTGGCTTATTTATTTTCTTCTGTAAAATGGTCAAGGAGATGAAAGTATAAGCAATATTGATTTAGTATTTACATAATGGAATATATCAACTGACTTATTAGTCTGTACCCCATTAACATGTATAAATAAAATGGTAATAAATAAATAATAAAAAATAAGCCCTCTGTCTCAAACCAGCTCTGTCTGTAGTAACCTTAGATACAAGCAGCAGCTCTTTTCCTCCTTAAACTGCACCTTTTTCAGATCTTTTTTCTGTACTTTTGCCCTGTTTTTCCAAGAGTCTTGCTGAACACAGCATGCAGTAACCAACCCATGTCCCCTGTATCTTGTTACCCTCATGATATTTCCTCTACCAAGTTAATCAATTCAAAAGTTTTAAATTCAGCCTCCCTCAAATCTTTAGGGCATGGACAAAATGCAGACAATCTCTTTGGTAGAATATAACACAGTTTGCCTCTAGTCCAAGGTCTAGTAGGGTCCTCATTTTTCTCCAAAATGCTGTAAGTCCAGTCTATTTTTCTATTGGCAAAGGCATTCTGGTTTTTGTTACTCTCATCAGAACCACCTTCAAGCCCTGCAGGGCTTCTCTCAACCCACACTTCCAAACTCTTCCAAATTCTTCCTGCAAAAAATTTCCAAAGGCCTAAGAACCACATGGGTAGGTTTCTGCACAGCAATGATCCCATTCTGTAGTACCAATTTCGTACATTAGTTACCTGTCTTTGTTGTGGCAGTAACCCACAGGCAGAAACCTGTGCATTCAGCAAACATTTATTATCTATTGTATTTTCAGAATGTTACTTAACTCTTACCTTTATGTCAGAATAGCAATAGGATACAAACTTGGGTGGAAACAATACAGATTGGAGAAATTACCAACCCAAACAAAGTTATGGATGAAAATTTTATTGGGAGCTCACCATTAAGAGAATCAGTCCATAATAGTGATGGGGCAGACATGGCTGTGGCGGCAGCAGCAGGGCCTATTTCAGATGACCTCATGGCATCATGGACCAGGAACAGAGAAGGACTTGGACTGAAGATCAGGAGTAAAAACATCCAAAGGCCCACCTCCAAGGACTTACTTCCACCAAACTACACCTGCCTCCCCAAGTTCTATAACCTCCCAGGACGGTACTACTAGCTGGGGATGCAAAACACATGACCTTTGAGGAACACTTTATATTTAAACTATGACACTTGTTTCTAATTATATACTTTATTCTTAGGCAGTGGATTTCTTGTCTGATAATATTCTGTGTACAGAAGTATTTATGGATTTCTATATATTATTTATATTCTATGAAGAATAAAAATTCCTGTATTCCTCAGTAAACTTATCTTTCTTTCACAGATAAACTTAGAGTGGCTAAGGTGTCTATATTGTCTAATTTGAGGAGAATCAAAATGGTATGAGGAGAATTTGAAATAGATCCAAAGAGGATCAAATTTGGATAATTTTTAAATTTTTAAAATTAAAACCTATGCATTCAGCAAACATTTATTATCTATTGTGTTTTCAGAATGTTACTTAACTCTTACCTTTATGTCAGAATAGCAATAGGATACAAACTTGGGTGGAAACAATACAGATTGAAGAAATTACTAACTGGAAAAGCTCAATTTAGTTAAGTACACACTATCCCACACTATGTGCTGACCACCATAAATAATAAAAAATAAGCCCTTGTTTCAGAACAATGAAGTCACAGACATGCAAAAAAAGTGGAATCCAGTATTTATTTTATTTATTTATAATTTATTTTAATATTTTTCATGCCTTATGGTTTCTATAAATTTATTTGATTATTTTATTTGCATATTTATATGAATTCAGTATACCATGTTCTTCCAGTTAAAAAAAAAAACTATTGGTCTTGTAGTTTGAATGAAATTGGGGAAAAAACTGATACCTTCATAATATTAAGGCATCTAACACATGAAAATTTAAAATTGTTCACTTATGTTGATCTTTCAGAACTATTTTATGATTTTCTTTGTAAAAGTTCTATACAGTTTTCTTAGACTTATTCCTAGGTATATAATTTTATGCTTCTTATATTTGTATATTAAAAATACAACATTGTATCCAGCAATGTTACAACAACTTCACTTGTGTTTTGTTTGTGGTTTACCTGCATATTTATAGGTTATTTGGGCTTTCATTTTCTTTTCTAAAATGTCTTTGTTACATTTTGCTATCAGGGTTATGGAGAACTCTTTTTCTCTTCTTTGGAAAAAATATATATAGGGTTGTAATTTATTTCTTAAATGTTTGATATAGTTCCCACCAGCAAATAAGTCTTCTATTATCTAGAATTTCTTTGTGGGAAGGCTTGTTAATAAAGGTTAAATTTCTTTAATAATTATAATACGAGCACTAGAGGTGTAACTTGGTGGTAGAGGGCTTACGTAGTATGTACAAGTCTATACGTTTGATTCCTAGTTCCACATACACATGTACACACAAATAATAATAATAATAGATATTATAATGGCTGCAGGATCTATAATTGATGCCCCCTTTTTCATTCTTAACATTGGTTATTAGTGCCTTGTTCTTCCATCAGTCTTACCAGAAGGAAGTCAATTTTGTTAGTGTTTTCTGAGATACATCTGTGGATTTTGTTGATTAGTTGTCTATTTAATTGATTTCTGCTTTTATCTTTTATGCCTTTTTACTTTCCTTGAATTTATTTTAATATTTGTTTACCACTTTTTAAGATGGATCCTTATCACTAATTTTCCTCCTTGATTTTTAACATTTGTATTTTTGAGGCTACACATTTCTCTCTTTGACTATTGCTTTTACATAGTTCCTAGAAATTTTGCATATTCTTTTCTGTTATAATTAAGTTGTAAGTGTTTTTCTACTTTGTATTGTTATTTCTTTGTCCTTTGGGTTAAGGACTGAAAGTATATTCCTTAATTTCCAAACATGTAGGGATTTCCTAATGTTTTTATTACAAATATCTAATTTGTTTGTACTGTGATCAGAGAATACATTACATGTGATTCCAAGTGTTTGCAATTTATGACCCAATACCTGGTAAATTTTTTTAATGTTATGTATGCTTAAGTATATTCTGCATTGTAACACTGAGAACCATGTTTGCAGTTTATTTAATGACCTAATTTCTGGTAAAAATTTTTATTATGTTGTACATGTGTATAAGTATATTCCACATTGAAACACTGAGCACAATGTTTACAGCATGTCCGTTGATTGAAGTTTATTAATCATACATATGTAGGTAAAACTGAGTTCATACTATTTTTTTCTGCTTGTCTTTTCCATTGGAAGAGGTATGTTTAAAATATAAAACTATCGTTGTTATTGTTAGGTGTGCCATTGAGTCGGTATCCAATTCATAGCGACCCTCATAGTGTTTTCAATGGCTGAGTGTTTCGGGATTGCCTTGGGAGTGGATTGCCAGGCCCTTCTCCCATTTTTGCGGTGCTGGCAATTGAACTCAGGATCTCAGAGACTCCAGCGCAGTGCTCTACCAACTGAGCTAAATCCCTATCATAATAATTACGAATTTGTCATTTCTTCTTTTACTTTTGTCAATTTTTGCTTTATATATTTTGAAGCTTCTGTTAGGTGAAATTTGTTGTTATCTTAAAAAAGAAAATTGAACTCTTGTTAGTAAGCTGAATAATGTCATTATAAAGTTTGCTTTATTTCTGATAAAATTTTTGAGTTAATGTCTGTTTTGTTTGGTGTCAACATAACTACTGAAGCTTTATTTGGTTAGTATTTTTGTTGAAAAAATTTTAACCCTTAGAATAAGATCTTTTCTTTTCTTTTTTTTCTTTCTTTCTTTCTTTTTTTTTTTTTTTTTTTTAATGGCACTAGGGAGCTGAATCCAGGGCCTGGCACATACTTTTCAAGTGCTCTGCTGCTGAGCTGCACCCCCAGCCCCTTTTTAATATATTTTTTTAATTGAAATGGAGTCTCGCTAAGTTATGCACACCATCCCTGCCCTTGAACCTATAATCCTCCTGCCTTTGCCTCCTGAGTCGTTGAGATTATAGGCATGAGCCACCGTGCCCAGTTATAGTTAGATTTTTAAAACATAGTTAGAGAATCTGTCTTTTAACCAAAGTCTGTTTATATTTAATACAGCTACTGATATATTTAGGTTTAAATTTAGGTTCTTAGTTTGAATTTTTATATCTAAACTTGTTTATATTCTTTTTTCTCTTGTTTCATTTGAATTAACTGAGGAAGCTACCTATAAGCCCAGCATTTGGATGACTGAGGCAAGAAGAATGTGAGTTTGAGGCCAACCTGGGCTAACTAGCAAATTCCAGGCCAACCTGGGCTATATAGCAAGACCTTTTCTCAAACTAGGGTTTCAAACCCATGAAAAATTGGGTTCTGGTGCAGGTGCAGGTTCAGTACATTAAAATTTAGAGAATTTGGGTTCAGTTTGGGTTCAGGTTTAGAATTTTAATCCTATGTATAAATAGTTGAAGAAAAGTTATTTTTCAATTTTTAAATAGCTGATGATACAAACAAACAAATAAAAATAAAAAGCTGAACTGAAGCCCAATTTTTCAGTTTGGAGTCAGAGAAAATTTTTTTTTAATACTTGAACTAGAATCAGTGGAGAGTTCAGGTTTGGTTTGAAGCCCTGCTATGTACACATAGGATTTAAACCTGAACCTGAACCAAAGAGGAACCCTCTAAATTTTAACATAGCAAACCTGAACCTGAAGCCAATTTTTTTTTTTTTTGCAGGTTTCAAGCTCTGAAAAAAAGTAAAAGAAAAAAATGAATTAACTGAAAATTTCTTTTTACCTCTTTATTATGGGTGTACATTCGTGTGTGTGTATTTGTATATTAACACTACTAGCACTCATCGTTGACTTTTTAAAGTCAAATACTTGGCACTTTTAGACTTTTCTTATAGATTAAAAGATCTAATGTTGTTGTTGTTAGGTGCAGTCGAATCAGGTCCAACTCATAGTGACCCTATGTGCAAGAAAACGAAACACTCCCTGATACTGTGCCAGGCACACAATCTTATTTAAGTTAAAGCCCATTGTTGCAGATACTATGTGAATCTATCCAGTTGAGAAAGACCTAGAACACTTTAACTGCCTGTATCACTGCCTCTGATTTACATGCCATATGTCATGAATGTTGTCTTTATCTTTATTCTGTCTATACCTAAATCCCAGAAGACATTATTTTTTACACATACATGTGCACACATACACACAAACACAGAGTTCAGCCCTCTATATCCATTGGTTCCACATTTGTTGGTTCATCCAACTGTGGATGAGAATACTTGGGGAAAATGGCATCTGTACTAAAAATGAATATTTTCTTTCCTATAATTCCTGGCAGCCTACTCCTGAAACAATTGATTATTGAAAATCTTATGAATAGCAGTGAAGCACTGTTAAATATAATGCTGGAAAATGAGCCCCCCAGGCTGGAAGGCATTCAAGAGATGACTCGGGAAGAGTTGCCTCCTCAAAGTAGAGTCAACATTAATGATAGAAATGGGGTAAAGCCCTTGGGACCTCCAGTTGCTGGTGAGGCACGACTCAAAATGAGAAAAGTGACTGCAATAATGAACTCAAACATAAAAAGATTGTAGAACTCAAACATAAAAAGATCGTATGCACGGTTCAACCACCTTTTCCATAGTGCTCCAAGTTAAACATAGACCTGAGTGCTATGTTTGCTTTTCTGGATTTCTGTTTCTCCTCTCTTGGTCCAGCAAGTCGTCACTATTTTTTCATCTTCTGATGCTGCTGGACAATTTTAAAAGAAACTATTTATATATTTTCAGCTTTTCTTAGTGAGATGATGGGTATAAAAGACCTGTTCTGCCATTTCTGAAAGAAATAGCCATTTGAGATTGTGTTTCTTTTTAAAAAGTCCTTCAAAGTTTTTTTGTCAACACTTAAACTGAACAATATGTTCTTATTAAATAGTAATCTGTAATTTTTAATTTAATATGTCCTTTCATTATCTTTGAAAAATGTCTGATGTGTACAATAATAATAATCAAAAGTTGCACGTGTGCTTTTTAGTGGTTTCTTTTATCACATGTTCTTTTTTGAGAAATCATGTGTTGGTTTACTAATATGATGGTATGGCAGTGCATACTCACTTTTCCAGCAAAGTGCAGTCTTTTCTAATGATTTAAGCTATTCAATAAATGTTTTTTCATAGTTTATAACTTTGTTTTTTCTTATTATTGTTGGTTTTCTGGAGTTGGGGTCCTCCTAAGTTACACAATCTGCCTCTTGTCTTGAACTTGCCTCAGTCTCCCGAGTCACTGGGCTTATAGGTGTGTACCATTGAGCCTGATAGTTCCTAACTTTGTATGAAGAAAACATTAGGATTCAATTTTTTTACTTCTTTGTAGCAATCAATAGTTAAGGCTGTTTTTGAATATATTCAAAATATATTCTATTATCTAAATATTCAGTTAAATAAGATAACCAGATTTAGAATAGTATATAGTACACAACTCATGAATTACACATATAAAAATATAGTTATCCTTGTAAGATCAAAGCTATTACTCTTGGCCATTGTATAAAGCAGTCAGTTTATAAATGACTTTTATTTGGTATCTTTACTTATAACTAGTTTGGAAATGAATGTAAAGTTTCCAATAGAAATGTTGTAACTATCCCTAGGTTGGCCTCCACTCCTTACTTAACTGATGGCAGGACTACAGCTTGACAATAATTTTCTTCGTAAGGCTTCAAGTATTTAAAATTCCTCCTAGTTGCTAGCATGCATATCTTCTTCCTTTTATTCTTCGGGGTTTTTGTTGTTTTTGCTATTTTCTCTTTGGTTTTGTTTCTTTGTTTTGTTGGGTGGATGAAGTGGGCAAGAGATATTTCCAGGTAGCAACATCTTGTTAAACTCTATGTGAGAGGATAAATGGTCATTTTCCAGATGGTATGGTTTTATTATGCTAAGACATTTATTTCTGTTGAAGACAGGGCCACTGAACTCTTCAGTTCCCATTTCCTTTGTTCAGAAAGGATATTCTTTTTTCTTTTTTCCCCCACTAGAAGGGATTGAACCTAGGGCCCCATACATGCTAGGACAGTGCTCTACCACCAAGCTGCACCCTCACTCCCTTCTTATTTTTGAGACAGAGCTTTCCAAAGTTTTACAGGCTATCTCTGGTCATCAACTTGGTATCCTCTTGCCTCCACTTCCCAAGTTGCTAGGACTGCAGTTGTGCTTCACAGTCCCTACCTTAGAAAAGATACTCTTGAGTCAAATATTCACTGGGGATATCTGAATTTATTGAGAATGTTTAGTTTACTTTTACTTTTTTATTTTATTTAAGTAGCTCAATGTTTCTTAATGGGAGATATATTGTTTTTTGGGATCCTATAGTTCTTTGTGTATTGTAACATGTTTGTTGTTGTTGTTGTTGTTGTTAGGTGCCGTCGAGTCGAGTCCAACTCATAGCGACCCTATGTACAGCAGATCGAAACACTTCCCGATTTTGTGCCACGTAAATGATCTTATTTATGTTTAAGCACATTGTTGCAGACACTGTGTCAATCCATCTGGTGGAGGGTTTTCCTCTTTTGCGTTGACCTGCCACTCTCTCAAACATGATGTCCTTCTCCAGGGATTGATCTCTCCTGACTACATGTCCGAAATATGTAAGATGCAGTTTTGGCCATTCTTCCTTCCAAGGAGTACTCTGGTTGCACTTCTTCTAGGACAGATCTGTTGGTTCTTTTGGCAGTCCATGGTATATTCAATAGACATCTCCAGCACCACAATTCAAAAGCATGAATTCTTTTTCTGTCTCCCTTGTTCAATGTCCAGCTTTCACAACTATATGACGCGACTGAAAATAACATGGCATGAGTCAGACGCACCTTCATCTTCAATGTGACATCTTTGCTTTTCAATACTCTAAAGAGATCTTTTGCCACAGCTTTTCCTAGAGCAATGCGTCTTTTGATTTCTTGACTACTGCTTCCATGGGTGTTGATTATAGAGCCAAGCAAAGTAAAATCTTGGACAACCTCCATCTTTTCTCCATTTATTGTGAAGTTGCGTGCTGACCCACTCGTAAGGATTTTTGTTTTGTTGATGTTTAGTCATAACCCATATTGAAGGCTATGATCTTTGATCTTCATCAGTAAATATTTTAGATCTTCTTCACTTTCGGCAAGCAGAGTTGTGTCATCCGCATAACGCAGGTTGTTAATGAGTCTTCCTCCAATCTTGATGCGGCGCTCTTCCTCCTAAAGTCCAGCTTCTCGGATTATTTGCTCAGCGTATAAATTGAAGAGATAGGGTGAAAGTATACAGCCCTGATGCACACCTTTCTCAACTTTAAACCACTCAGTGTTTCCTTGTTCTATTCAAACAACTGCCTCCTGGTTCATGTACAGATTTCTCATGAGCACAATTAGGTGCTCTGGTATTCCCATTTTCCGAAGTATTATCCATACTTTGTTATGATCCACACAATCAAATGCTTTTGCATAGTCAATAAAACATAGCTAGACATCTTTCTGATATTCTCTGCTTTCAGCTAATATCCACCTGACATCAGCAATGATGTCCCTGGTTCCCCACCCTCTTCTGAATCCTGCTTGATTTTCCGGTAATTCCCTGTCTATATACTGCTGCAGTCACTTCTGAATGATCTTTAGTAGAATTTTGCTGGTGTGTGATATTAATGATATTGTCTGATAGTTTGCACATTCAGTTGGATCCTCTTTTTTGGGAATAGGCACAAATATGGATCTCTTCCAGTCAGTTGGCCAAGTAGCTGTTTTCTAAACCTGTTGACACAAACATGTTAACACCTCCAGTGCTGCATCTGTTTGTTGAAACATCTCTATTGGTATCCCATCAATTCCTGGAGGCTTGTGTTTTGCCAGTTCTTTCAAGGCAGCTTCCACTTCATCCTTCAACACCATTGGTTCCTCTTCCTATGCAACCTGTTGGAATGGTTGGTCATCTACCAATTCTTTCTTGTATAATGACTCTGTGTATTCTTCCCATCTTCTTTTGATGTTTCCTGCATCATTTAATATTTTCCTTGTAGAATCTTTCACTACTGCCACTCGAGGCTTGAATTTTTTCTTCACTTCCTCAAGCTTAAGAAACACAGAGTGTGTTCTTCCCTTTGGGTTTTCTGCCTCCAGCTCCTTGCACATGTCCTTATAATATTTGTTTTTGTCTTCTCGAGCTGCCTTCTGAAATCTTCTGTTTAGTTCCTGAACTTCATCATGTCTTCCTTTTGCTTTAGCTGCTTGATGTTCGAGGGCAAGGTCCAGTGTCTCTTTTGACATGTAATGTGGTCTTTTCTTTTTTTCTTGTCTTTTTAAGAACTTTTTGCTTCCTTCTTGAATGATACCTTTTATGTCATGCCACAACTCTTCTGGTCTCCTGTCATTTGTGTCTAATGCATTAAACCTATTTTAGAGGTGGTCTCTGAACTCAGGTGGGATATACTCAAGGTCATACCATGGCTCTCGTATACTTATTCGAATTTTCTTCAGCTTCAGTTTGAACTTGCATATGAGAAGTTGATGGTCTGATCCACAGTCAGCACCTGGTCTTGTTTTGACATTTTGTACAGAGCTTTTCCATCGTCTCTTTCCACATATGTAGTCAGTTTGATTACTGTATGTTCTATCTGGTGAAGTCCACGGGTATAGTTGCCGTTTATGATGTTGAAAAAATGTATTTGTAATGAAAAGGTCATTGGTCCGACAAAATTCTATCATGCGATCTCCAGCTTCGTTTCTGTCACCAAGACCATATTTTCCAACTACTGAGCCTTCTTCTTTGTTTCCAACCTTTGCATTCCAGTCACCAGTGATTATCAGTATGTCTTGATTGCATGTTTGATCTATTTCAGATTGCAGAAGCTGATAGAAGTCTTCCCTT
>VMDO01012473.1:0-38424 GCA_007922755.1 Pedetes capensis | reverse complement strand
CTTTTGATGATGAATGCAACCCCATTTCTCTTTAGTTTATCAATCCCAGCATAGTAGACCATATGATTGTCTGACTCAAAATGGCCTATGCCGGTCCATTTTAGCTTACTGATGCCTAGAATATCAATGTTTATGTGCTCCCATTTCTCTTTTAACAATTTCTAATTTTCCTAGATTCATTTTGTGTACATTCCATGTTCCAGTTATTAATGGATGTTTACAGTTGTTTTTCCTCATTTTGAGTGGTGCCATATCAGGAAATCGATGTCCCTGGGGCTTTACTCCATTTCCGTGATCATGGTAGACTCTACTTTGAGGAGGCAACTTTTCCCCAGTAGTCTTTTGAGTGCCTTCCAACCCCGGGGGCCTCATTTTCCGGCACTATAACTGACAGTGTCTCTTTGCTATCCATAGGGATGTCAATGGCTAGTATGTTCTGGCGTGGCTCGTCAAGTCCTACTCCCTAGTCTGTCTTAGTCTGGAGGCCCAGCTGAAAACCTGTCCACCATGGGTAACCTTGCTCATGTCCGAGGTTACAGTGGCAGAGCTCTCAGCCTCATCGCGACACGCAAGCCCCCACAATGCAGCAAACTGACAGACGTGTGGGGAGTAACATGTTTAGCCTTCCTAGTTCCTTCCTACTAGTTATCAGTAGTGCTTCCCTAGTCATTGTGAAAAACAAAAATGACCCTACACTTTGCAGACTATCCCTGGAATAGTATTACCCTCAACCGAAAAAACCACTAAATTAGGAACTTTCTTATAATAGGTTTTCCCCACCTAACAGATTTTCCATTCTTAGATTTAGAAAGGCTTTGATTTAATTTCTTCATATCTATTACCTTTGATTCTAATTTGTTCTAATGCGTTTTTACTAATATAAGTTATGTGAATAATAAAATTAAAATATCATATAGTCTTAAAACAATAAGGCTTCAGACTACTCCACACAGCTACAAATTGTTCTATAGTGGTACCTCATGCCTCAAAGGACATGTGATGAAATGAGAGGAGTAGGCAGAGTTCTGAAATACGAGTGTTTAGTTTCCTTTTACTTCTTTTGCAGATTGTGCATTTAGGCCAGAAAGGGTTCTGCTGTCCTAAGTTTTATCTTCTTTCTTCTGCCTTAAGAGGAACAAGTGATTAAAAAAAAAAAGAAAGAAAGAAACAGCCGGCGCTGTGGCGCACACCTGTAATCCCAGCGGCTCGGGAGGCAGAGGCAGGAGGATTGAAAGTTTGAGACCAGAGGCAGTCTGTGTAACTTAGCGAGACCCTGTCTCAATAAGTAAAAAAATGGGCTGGGGGTGCAGGTCAGTGGTCCAGCACTTGCAGAGCATACAAGCGCGAGGCCCTGGGTTCAACCCCCAGTACTGCAAAAAAATAAAAAATAAATAAATAAAAAGAAACAGTGGTGCACGCCTATAATCCCAGCGGCTTGGGAGGCAGAAGCAGGAGGATCGCAAGTTTGAGACCAGAGGTAGTCTATGTAATTTAGCAAGACCCTGTCTCAAAAAATTAAAAAAAAAAAAAAATGGGGGTGCAGCTCAGTGGTCCAGCACTTACAACGCATGCAGGCGCAAGACGCTGGGTTCAGCCCCCAGTACTGCAAACAACAACGACAACAACAACAACAACAACAACAAAAAGAAACATGGCTTGGTGACAAAATTATCCATAAGATTTTTGTCCTACAATTTTTTACCACTTGGTAGTATCAAGATTAATATTATACATATTTTTAGACAAACATCTTCTCAACATTGACCAGATAAATTTCTTATGAGAAGAAGCATTTCTTTTTTAGCTGACCAAACACACAGAGGAAAATTCAGTCACTTGACAGGGTATTTCAACTAGAACAATAACCTTGAAGAGAATTCTTTGTTTCTACTTAAACACTTAGATCTGATGGTTGTTTCTAAAGCCACTGGATCATGTTTGTTTCCATTGTGCACCACCTTTATTAAAACCAGTGTCTTTTGGAATGTCCAAAGTCATACAAACAAAGTTTTAAATTGTAGTATCTTGAGTTCTTATGGCTCATTCCTGTGTTGCACATTCTGAATAATGCAACCAAAAACACCATTTGTTTTTTTCTCCTCAAAATAAATGTCACTTATTTCCTAAAATTTAAAATAGTTATACTCAATGATTTCTACATTGTGATTTAAGGAAATCCGGTTATCTTCCTTAGTTCATGCTTGGTACCTACCAAATATGATCAGTTTTTTTTTTAAGAAACACTACTATTTAGGCAGGGGAATAATTGCTGTCAAATATATATCAGAAGGAGGAACAAGCAACAAAAGATTTACAGGTTTTGTAAGAGTGAAAACGCTAATAGAAAGAAAACCTCAAAGGTGAGTTTTTTTTCCCCTAGAAAACAAGTTCCTAGATATACTTAGCTGATCTATATGTTGTTGCTGCTCTTAGGTATGGTCAGGTCAAGCCAGTGTCCAACTCATAGTGACCCTACGCACAATGAGTGAAACACTATTGTTAGTGCTTCTCTGCTATTCGTAGGGTTTTCAGTGCCCCATTGTTTTTTGGGAGTGGGTTTCCCAGTCCTTCTCCCAAGCATACAGCACCCAGTATTCCCAGGTGGTCTCCCATCCTTCTACCAACCAGGCCGACCCTGCTTAGCCTCTGAGATCTGATGGGATTGGCCACCACAGTGGTATAGCTTCAAGCAAATCGATCATATAGTCTGTGATTTATCTATTGTTTCTTAAATCTATAGGAGAATACTTAAACTTAGACTCACTACTACTATTATCTTTTTATATTTTGGTTATTAGTTATTAAAATTATTTTGAAATCATAAAGATCTTGCATAAATGACTTAGAATAGAATGTTTTTCTTTACCTCTATTTTATGCAGTTACAAATAAATATGAAAGAATACACTTACAGAGAGGACTTGAAAGTAAAAGGGGACTATTTGGAGGGGAGAGGAAAATTGTGGGGGGGGCAACCAGTGAATAAGAACAAAGTACATGATATAATTTTATGAAATGCCATAATAAAGCCTATTATATTGTATGTTAATTAAAATAAAAATTTTAAAAAGAAAATCAGTAAATTAAGCATTTCGTGTGGTTTGATGCAACACCACCCATTATCATGCCCATTAATTAAAAAAATACATTTATAGAGACACGGAGAAATCAGGCAAATAGGTCAGCATACAAGTAGTAGACTTGGAGTCAGTGTTACCAATTGCAGCACCAGGGAGAGCTCCCAGTGTGCTCTTTATTCTGATGGTGTTAGCCTATTTGTAGAGGGCGTTATTGTCAGGTACTTTAATTGGTTAAATAAGCCCAACTCCCCTGAGGGTAAGAGATTTTTCTTCATCCTTTGACTTGTTGTTGTTGTTAGGTGCCGTCAACTCAGTATCCGACTCATAGTGACCCTCTGTACAACAAGGGAAACACTATTGTCAGTGCTTCTCTGCTGTTCATAAGGTTTTCAATGGCAGATTGATTTTTGGGAGGGGGTTGCCAGGTCCTTCTCCCAAGCCTACACTTCTGGTGTTCCCAGGCGGTCTCCCATCCAGGTACTAACCAGGCCCGACCCTGCTTAGCTTCCGAGATCTGACAGGATCGGATGCCACAGGGCTACGGCTGCAGGCTTCATCCTTTGACTAGAGCCTTCAATTTCACTGTCTGGTGGGGTGCTGCTGAAGCACTGACATAGTGCTGGATATGGCAGTGTCTCCTGCAGCGGTACCACTGTGGCGTCAGATCCTGGAAGCTAAGCAGGGTCGGGAATCTAGGAACACCAGGTGCTGCAGGTTTTGGAGAAGGACCCAGCAACCTACTCCCAAACCAATCTGCCATCAAAAATCCTATGAGTAGCAGAGAAGCAGTAACAATACTGTTTTGCCTGTTGTACATAGGGTCGCTATGAGTCAGATAACCGACCAAATGGAGGGCACTTAACAACAACAACAATGGCAGTATCAGGGAATGTTTTGTTCTGTTGTACATAGGGTCTCTATGAGTTGGATCTGACTTGACTGCACCTAACAACAACAAGGTTAGAAAACAAAATGTAATTGTTAAGTAATGAAACTAATTTATATGTGACAGAACTGACTTTGAAAAAGTATTTAGCTACTATTTTTATCTTGAGTAATTTAAATTTGGTAAGATTTACCCTGTCTTCTCTCTGCTTTCTAGCAGTCTTTTTACCACAAGTGCCATTCTGCTTCCCGTCTGAGTCAAAAACTTACATCTTGTAATTTTTCATTTCTGACCTTTTTTTTCTCTTGGGTTTTTAATATACTACTATGTTTTTAAACTGGGAATCGTTCTTAGATTATTTAAGAAATACAATCAATGTTTATCTCTTGTATTCAGAAATAAATCCAGACATTTATGAGGGGTATATTTTATTATAGGGCTATATTGCATCTTATGTAGTCTCCATATGCCAGTGTCAAAGTCTCACCTTCAGTTCTTTGTCTCTTCTACTTACAGTTAGATCTGACAGTTATTTCTAAAGCTACTGAATCATATTTGTTTCCATTGTCCACTACCTTTATTAAAACCAGTGTCTTTTGGAATGCCCAAAACCATTCAGACAAACTTTTAAACTGTAGAATCTTGAGTCTTCACAGCTCATTCTTGTGTCACACATTCAAAGTGCAACCAAACACACCATCTATTTTTTTCTCCCTAAAATAAATGTCACTTATTTCCTGAAATTTAAAATAGTTATTCTCAGTGATTTCTACATTGTGATTTAGGGAAACCTGTTCAGCCCACAAAAGATCATTTTTACCTCCTATACAACTACCTCTAGTTTACTCTTCTTCTCATATAGTCACTATTTTCAGATAATTACAACATTCCACTGCAATCTGTAGACACCCCATTTTATTTTTAACTTAAACAACCCTCTTATATCGTCACTCTGATCTCTGCCTTATTTTCTTCTCCCTCAGTCTTCCTTTTCTTCCTTCCTACTTATATATCCGGGCTGGGATTTAGCTCAGTTGGTAGAGCTCTGCGCTGCAGTCTCTGAGGTCCCGAGTTCAATTCCCAGCACCTCAAAAATGGGAGAAGGACCTGGCAATCCACTCCCAAGGCAATCCCGAAACAGTCTGCCATTGAAAACCCTATGAGGGTCGCTATGAGTCGGATACTGACTCGACGGCACCTAACAACAACAACAACTTATAGATCCATCTTTCCTCTATTATATTTCCCAATTAATTTCCGCTGTCTTTTCCTTTCATCTTTTCCTTATCCTCTTTGTTCTTTTATTTCTTCCTAGTCTTTTTCCCTTCATTTCCCCCCTATTCTTCATGCTCCTCCTACCTTCTTCCTGTATCTGTTCATCTTCTTTCTTCCAAGTTAAAGTCTGTCTTCAGCTAACTGTACTGCTATTTGGGTACCTTTTAAAGAAATAGCAACATTCTCTTTCTCTAAAAAGCTGTATTACAGATTTATCACTTCACTTAAATTCCACAATCCTTATTCATGCCTGCTATACTCTGTTTAGATATCCTTCTAATAAGAAAATAGTAATTGGCATTTATGATTTTTTTTAAAACTACTCCTATCACTTCTAAATGATTTATATTTTAACTCATTGTTTTCTTGTTCTAGTTTCAGAAGGAGTAACTTCTCTGTTACTTTTATGTTTTTCTTTTATCTGTTTTTCTTGATAAAGAAGAAAATTTTTAAGTAAAACATTCCCTGCAAAAAATCTAGAAGCTATAAATAAATTTAAAACACTTTTCTAACACTAATTGTGAACATTTGTTATATATGCTTGTAGACTGTTTTCTGTACATACATCTATTTGTGATGTTAATATTTTAAAAAGAAGCATACTACGTATTGCACGGGGCTGGGATTTAGCTCAGTGGGTAGAGCGCTGCGCTGCGGTCTCTGAGGCCCAGAGTTCAATTCCCAGCACCGCAAAAATGGGAGAAGGACCTGGCAATCCACTCCCAAGGCAATCCCGAAGCACTCAGCCACTGAAAACCCTACGAGGGTCGCTATGAGTCGGATACCGACTCGACGGCACCTAACAACAACAACAACAACAATGTATTGCACTTTCTAATTGTTATTATAATATCTAAAATATTTTTATATGTTCCAGAATATTCTTTTGCACCACCATTTTTATAGCCTTCATGAACTTGTTTGGGATAATACTTAGTGTACAAAGTTCCTGTTGGACAGTTAGGTTGTTTTTCATCTTTAAAAATGATGATGGAACCAGGCACTGTGGCATATACCTGTAATCCCAGCAACTTTGGAGGCTGAGGCAGGAAGATCACAGGTTTGAGACCAGAGGCAGCCTGAGCAACTCGATTAGACTGTGTCTGAAAATAAAAAGGAATAAGTGTATAGCCCAGTGGTAGAGCACTTGCCTAGCATATGTGAGGCCCTTGGTTCAACCCTCCAGTACTGCCCCCCAAAAGATAATAAACAGCCTGATTTCCCCCTCTCTGTTAAATCTTTGTATCACACAAAATAATTTTCTAGGTCATTGTTTTATCATTTAGTATTGTGTTGTGTTTGCCTAAGAAGTCCTCAGATACTGATCTTTCTTTGTGAGTGCTCTCACACACTGAAAAGGACCTTCCCCTATTCTTTAATATTATCAATGTTCAATTTAATATATATTTAAATATATGTCTTAATATTACACATGCTAACTTATCTTTTGTTAAATTTAATATATATTGAAATATATAACTGAACATTACAAACAATACCTTGCATTTTCTTTCATTTAAAATTTTTTCTTTAATCAGTATGATGTAAAAAGTTATTGTTTTCAATAATGAAGAATTTATCTCAGAATAAGTGTTTGAATATACAATTCCTCACATATATTTGAAATGCTACCTTTTGCCAGACATGGTGGCACATTCATAATCACAGAAACTCTAGAGGTGGAGGCAGGAGGATCTCAAATTTGAAGCCAGAGGCAGCCTGCATAACTTAGTGAGACTCTGTCTCAAGATAAAGAGTTTTAAAATGGGGCTGAGAGTGTACTACCAAAAAAATAAAATACTGCCTTTTTATAATGGACAATAGACAATTGACTTTCCCTATTCTATTCTGTTGATTCTTTTCTTCACTTCTGTTTTATTTACATCTTGTACCCTTAAACAGATTTATTATTTTTTAATTACTCTTTTTCATTGGAAAGTAATGAAGCACGTTGTTTCCATGGAAAAGAAAATTCTATAAAGGATGAGACAGTCTATGCACAAAAGTAATCATGATTATTCCTTGTTTTTCTCCTCCAGAAATTCTTTGATTATATTCAAGCGTATAGCTTCCTTTTTATTACATACATAGAAATAGACCACATGCACAATTATTCTGTACCTTTTAAAAATTATATACCAACATACATAGATCTAACTTTTTGGATTCTCTGAGACAGCGTCTTGCTATGTAGCCCAGGCTGGCCTTAAACCTGTGATCTTCCTACCTCTGCCACCACCAGACCTTGTTTCTCTCTCTCTCTTTCTCTCCCCCTGTCTGTCTGTCTAATCCAATTTAAGGTTCTAAAAGAGTAGTTTTCTATTGTCTCGAGATGTAATATTTTCCTATTCTTTTGTTGTCAGAAACTGCTATAATACTGCACATCCTTTTCTTGTTTATCATCAACATGCAGTATAGGACAGATTTCTAGAAGTGGAATTAATTGGATCACAGACTGTAACTAGTTGCAAATAACATAAATCAATCCTGGCTAAATTGGCTGATTTGAATAGATAAGAAATTTACAGGAAGTTTGGAAAACCAGAAATTTGGCCTCTCAACTCCTGCTGCCATTGCTTTGAATAACGTGCTTGTCATTACCTAAAAATTCAAAGTTTGAGGTAAAATAATACATTTCAACAGGACTGAGTTATATACCCATGTTATAGCTCCATAGAAGTAGAGAGTAGGCTCTTTTCACTCTTAATATTTTTATTGTGAGGTCAGACTCTACTCCCCATCACTTTGGGGAGTTGCTCAAATAGTATACTTGAGTGCTAAGTATCAACAATTACTACAGTTCTCATTATTTCCTGCATAATATCTATATGTGTTATATTCTTGCATCTAATTCCCCCCCCCTTTCAGCAGTTTTACAGGGCTACAAAATCTGATGTGGATTACAATTGCATGCAACTTGTAGATTGAGCAAGTGTATAATTTTATTGAGAATAACATGAATCAGATTTTTCACGATTGGAGAAGAGAGTTTAAAATATGAAAAGGAAGAATTGTGTTGTGGAATTGGCAATAACCTATTAGTATGATCTAGCCCTGTTTTACATATATAGGAATAGATTTATATACATGTACATGCACATGTTTGTATTTCTAATAGATAAGAAAGAACATAGAAGCCAATATGCCTCTTTTAGCAGTGAACATAGCCCTGTGGCATCTGATCCCGTCAGATCTCAGAAGCTAAGCAGGGTCGGGCCTGGTTAGTACCTGGATGGGAGACCGCCTGGGAACACCAGAAGCTGTAAGCTTGGGAGAAGGACCTGGCAACCCCCTCCCAAAAATCAATCTGCCATTGAAAACCCTATGAACAGCAGAGAAGCACTGACAATAGTGTTTCCCCTGTTGTACGGAGGGTTGCTATGAGTCGGATACCGACTTGACGGCACCTAACAACAACAACAACAACAACACTTAATGTTCAGACATTAGTTTCTAAACACCATTCCCTACTAAAAACTGTTTCTTGGGGAAAAAGTTGATTCTAGGGCTGGAGCAGGAAACATCTGAGATTAGCCTGGACTATCTTATTGCATCATAAATAAGCAGTGAACTGCTCAAAAAATGATAGGGACACATCAAAAGGATACAGAAGCCAACTCGAAAGGGTTCCCATTGGCCAAATCTGGGACAACTTGAGCATTAAACTAAATAATGATAAAAATATAATATTCATGAAATAAAAGAATCTGTTCATAGTGTTATGAATAAATAATAAGTAAGTAAATGGAAGAGGATGCTAAGAAATCAGTTACAGTGGAATGCCAATTAATAAATGTAGAAGAAATAATAGAGTTACAGAACTCACCATCAGTAACAATTAATTTAGCCAAGAATTAGCAATAGATTCTAATACTAGTAGGTGCAAGTTTGACAAGGAGTAGGATACTTATATAACATAAATATGAAAAGGATACTTACATATCATAAATTTTTTTATAAATTATTTCTAAAGGGGAAAGAGGGGCTGGGATTTAGCTCAGTTGGTAGAGTGCCGCTCTGCAGTTTCTGAGTTCCCAAGTTTGATTCCCAGCACCACAAAAGTGGGAGAAGGACACGGCAATCCACTCTGGAGGTAATCTTGAAACAATCAGCCATTGAAAACCCTACGAGGGTGGCTGTGAGTTAGATATGATTCACGGAGAAAGAATAACTTCCTAACAGATTAGCCTAATCCCAACCTTAACAAAGTAAGCAGCAACAATGAGACAAATCAACATGATATGCTTCCTAATATATGCACTGGGTTACCAGTTCACATCTGTGGCATTCCTGCCAAAAATGCATTCTCTGTATCTAATTTAGATATGAAGAAACATAAGATAAACACACATGGAGTCACATCCTACAAAATACTTGCCCCATACTCTAGAAAAATGTCGAGGTCATGAACAACAAGGAGAAACCATTTAATTTTAAATGTTTGAGGAAAAAGAAAGTGTATGTGTATTTAGAGGGAGAGGGAGAGAAGTTGCTTGAAAGATTAAAAGAGTGAGAATACACTTGTCTGTAGGTATTTGTGAAGAATTAATTCCAGGAGCCCCTCCATGAATACCAAACTCTGCAGATGCTCAAGTTCCCTGTCTAAAATAGCATAACATTTGCATGATGAGGTGTGATAAACTATGGTGAATATTTAAAAATATATATATATATATGTGTGTGTGTGTATATATATATATATATATATATATATATCAGTAAAAGACACATTGTCATTAATCTCCTTTAACATATTACCCCTGGTTTTGAACGTATTTATCTCATCATTCTTGCCACTTTTTAAAGCAGTTCTAGAAGTCCTTTTGTGTCTTTAATTCCCCCCCACACACCCTTAATTGGTAAATGTTGGTGGGGTACAGAGTAATACAGCATTTGCTTTTTCCATTATGCAACTATTACATCACTTTTGGTTACACTTTTATCAACTTATGAGGTTGTATCTTTAATATCATCCTCCATCATGACAATGTTCCATGTTAGACATTGCTTTATGTGACAGTTTCTCTCACATAAAAACATTACAGTGTGTCCTCATCCACTTATTCACCCAATCAAACATGGTGGGATTTCAGGCTCTTCCACAAGCTCACAATGACCAGAAAAGGTAAACATTTTGAATTGATTCAGGACATTTAGGCACCTTGAAAATGCAACTAAAGGCACTCATGAAAGAGGACTTCCAGAAATGCTTCAGAAAGCCAAAAGAATGATAGAATAAGTGTGTTCAAAGCCAGAGGAATTATTTTGAGGGCAATGTAGCATTTACTATAATAATTTTTTTTATTTAAACATTGTATTTTTGTCACACCTCAATCTTTACATATACTCATATCTTTTTAAATCATCTTTAGATTACTTATACCTAATACAATAATTATTTTATAGTTATACTCATTGTTTAGGGAATAATGACAAAAAATAAAAAGACTGTACATGCTTAGTACACATGTAGGTTTTCTTTCTAAATATTTCCTATCGGTGGTTGGTTCAGTCCACCAATGCAAAATCCATAGATATGCAAATGAGGTAACACCCCAATAATTAGAGTATCTGGATAGAAAACATAATGAATTCTTTGTAGTGTTGTGACTTTCCTTAAAGTATGAAACTATATCAGTACAAGAGTTCATTTTAAAGGTTCAAAACCTATACAAACATCCCAGCCCTTGGAGGCAAAGACAAGAGAATTGCAAGTTTGAGATCAACCTGAGCTACATGGCAAGACCCAGACTCAAAAACAAAACAAAACAAAAATCCTACAAAAACATGGGGAGATTTTTAAATCCTTCAAAAATTCTTTTTCCTAGTTCAGTGTAGATATGAGAGTTTTAGTATATGACATTATTTTCAGCAACAAAATCACATGATAGAAGAAAAAATCTTGTTTATGTACATCCTTTTAAATACTCTACAACATGATCCCCCCCGTCCCCCGCTGTGCCAGTCTCTCTGCCTGCCTCTGTCTGTCTGCCTCTCACTCTACCCCTACACCCCACCTGCAGAGACAGTGTCTCACTGTGTAGCCCAGGTTGACCTCCAACTCATGATCCCTCTGCCTTAGCATTCTGAGTGCGGCCACACCTGGCATGAGTTTCTTTTCCAGAGTAACTACTTTCTGTTCATTGTTAAAAGTTCACTTTTAACTTAAAGGGTGGATCTGGTATTGTTATGTTTTGTTTTATAAGTGATCTACAAAGTGAGATACTATTTGTCACCTAAAATTATCTCGGCAAACTTGGGAGTTTTGAAAAGTAATGTGTATAACTCTTCTCAAGGTTGGCAGCACTTAGAACTATTCTTCACTAATGTATCCACTGAAACTCTATGCAATAGTAAAGATTCTTTTCGTAGTCACTTCATATCTCATTATGAAATATGTGTGAGGATTTTACTGTATTTCAAAAAAACTTGTTTTTATATAATTGACTACATTGAAATCATCTTGTAATACTTTTGTCATTGCTGACTTCCATCTTCCTTGCTATGTAGGCCTGTCTGTGAATAGTGCAATAAATTATTTTCACCTGTAATATTGTAATCTTTCACTTGTAATCTTACTTTCTTTTTCTCTTTTCTCTTTTCCCTTTCTTACTATCCTCTACCCTTCTTCCCTTTCCCAGTTAAAGCAGCTCTCTTTTTTTGTGTGTGGTTTTAAGAAAAATTAACATGTTTTTCTGGAAATTTTTTCCTAAGAAAAGTCATTTCCCTTATAGGAATATATATTTTCCAATGCAACTTTAATGACTCACCAAAATTGTTCTTTGTTAATTTCATTTTTGAAAGAGAATTTGTAAATACCATAAGCTCACACATGCTAGAAACATCTGTACTTGAATTTAGCTATATAGAAACCTCCCACACAGTATAGTTTGCTCTAATCCTTGTTTTTTTATATTGTTAGTTGTTTTCTTAGTTTACAGCAACATTTGTTTTGTTGCCATATCTTTCACATATCAATTTCCCCATTTTTATCATGAGAAAATGAAAAATTATTTCCTTGGTGATATAGAAGTTACTCTGATTGTAAATATTTAATTGTAAATATTAATCAATATATTTACTTAAAATAATACTTTAAGCTTTAAAAATGTTTAAGTTTCAATGACTTGAACAATATTGCTGAAATAAATGTAGAGGATTTTTTTTTTTTTAATTCTGGATTCTTAGTTGTAAGCATCTTGCAAATCATCTGACAAAAAGTATAGTATCAACCTAGGAAAAGGTTTGTTCATTGTGAAAGCATGTTAATCCACAGGTCAGATTTTGGGGGGTGGAGTAACTTGGAAATTTTTTGACAACTTTCATTTCTGATAACATTGTCATGTTTATTTCATAGTGTGCTTTATAGTAAGTTTTTTTTTTTTTTTTTTTTTTTTTTTTTGTGGTCCTGGGGGTTGAACCCAGGGCCTCTTTCTTTCATGTTCTGCAAGTGCTGGACCACTGAGCTGTACCCTCAGCCCATTTTTTGCTTTTTTGAGACAGGGTCTCACTAAATTATGCAGATTGCCTCTGGTCTTGAACTTGCGATCCTCCTGCCTCCGCCTCCCAAGCTGCTGGGATTACAGGCATGCACCATTGCGCCTGGCTTTATAGTAAGTTCTGAGGACAAGTGTCTCTT
Source organism: Pedetes capensis (assembly GCA_007922755.1). Lineage (NCBI taxonomy): Eukaryota > Metazoa > Chordata > Mammalia > Rodentia > Pedetidae > Pedetes > Pedetes capensis. The sequence goes on along the minus strand of VMDO01012473.1, from coordinate 25,545 downwards.
CCATTTTCTTATTTATTTCTATTTGCATTATTCAAACTGTGGTTTCTTTGGAGGAATCTGTTTCATCTTTGTTTTTGTGAGATATTGTTTAGCTAAAATTAGATAATATTGTCTTTAAACACACAAACCTAAACTTATACAGACACTATAGTAAGAGGAAATCTAGTGAATGAGTGAAGGCTCTACTGATCAAATGCTAATAAGTGAAGGTTCCACTTTTAGCCCCTCCATATTTGTCTCAGTGGTCTGGGGTTTAGCTCAGTTGGTAGAGCACTGCTTTGCACTCTCTGAGGACCTAAATTCAATCCCCAACACCACAAAAATGGGAGAAGGACATGGCAATCCACTCCCAAAGGAATCCTGAACCAATCAGCCATTGAAAACCCTATGAGGGTGACTATGGGTGGGACCTGACTTGACAGCACATAACAACATATTTGTCTCAAATGGAATGAGTATCATATGGACTACGTAATATATGAAGTAAGGGAGGAAGAGGCAGAGTCAATCCAGTAGTTAAATGCTTCTCCTTATTGGAGTATCTTACATGTGTGCCCCCCTTTAAAGGACTGTTCTACAGAAGGAAGAACTTTGGTTCAAGTTCATTTGTGAAGTCCAGAAAAGGCCTCTTTGGAAAAGAAGGTATGTTGGAAATTCTGTAGGTTACACAACAAAAAGGGGCTACAGAATAGATCCAAAATTAGAAGTATTCTGGAATCCTTCATTAACTACTTTTTTCAAGTGAAGCATACATACTTCATTTTATTAAATGCCCTTTGGCATACTTTGTTTATACCATGTAATTATTTTTCTTTGATGCACAGGTGATTTTAATGTCATGAATATTTCAATATTGAACTATCACTGGATTTGTGCAATAAAATCTTAATCTTGAGTATGTGTATTTAACATGTGTAAGTAGATTGTTTTTTTGCAGAATTTACATATTTATTTCAACTGCAGTATGTAGGGTTTTTAGAGTTTTACTACACTACAATTTTCAGGTAACTTCTAATATTTTCCTGTAAACATTTTACATAGTAATAGAATTACCTGTTCTTTGAAATTTTGATGTAACTTACTAATGTTTTGTTTGCTTTGACATTTTTTTAAATTGTGAAATAGAGCCATATACACACAAAAAGCCTAATAATAAATGTAAGTTTATCCACACCAAAGCAAGAAAAATATAACCTTATTAATACACTTTGAAGCCTTTTGTGTTCCTTACTTTATTGTATCTCTCTTAGGAGGACTCCACCCTGGGTTGTCTTCTACATGTATCGTCTTACTTGTGATTTTTTCGCACATATTTGTGGATTGCTAAAGTACATTCAGTGTTTTTGTATGTTTACAAAACATTCATGGAAATTCATATATATTTCATATATACATTAGTATATATTTGTTGTTGATTTCTATTCATATGGATCTATAGTAGCTTATTAATTTTGACTGCCACACAGTACTTCATTGCATGAATATGCAATGAATATTATTATTGTTCATGGTATCATTATGGTATTTTTATAGTTTCTAGGTTTTTTCTATGGTATATACCAAAGAGTAGAATTGCTGCATCACAGAGTATTCTTTATTTTCTCCTTTTTCTCAACATATTTGTATTTATTATTGTTTTTATTTCCTTATGGTAATTTGGAAAGTAAAGATCTTGATTTTAATTTTTCTTTTAAGGGCCTGAAAAAATGTAGAGGCACAACTGAGAACATACTTCTCTTAGTCTTACTGACACTATAAGCCCATTTTGTTCTCTTTTCCTATATAAGTAACACAAAGACTAGTTTCAGTTCTTCTTACTACTTTGTTGCCATTTTGTGGAAAGTTCTTGAACTTCACATCAGGAGTATCTTTTTCAAATCATTTTAATAGTTTACATTTTTAATTCTCCTTTCATAATTACAATAACATTTGCATTCTCTTTTATAAGACAGTATTTATTATTGAAACTGGATTTAGTTTCTAAATTAAATATTCTGTGTAACTTTTGTGGGGAGTATTGGATACTTCTAGGAATTTTATCTTTGAATCTGGAATCTTTTATCAAAGTATGCTTAAGTGTTTTTGCCTTTCATTAGTTTTTGCACAATGACCCAGGCAGGGAGCTTTTTGATGTATAGATTAAGCCTTTCAGTTAAATCCTTCTGTTATGTTAATAATTATTGCTTCTGTTCCATTCATTCTGGTCTCTGAGGACTACCAGTTTTAATTTTTTTCTTCCTATATTTGTGTTCCTGTTATCATATATGTCTTTTCATTTTTGTCCATTAGTTGTTTTCATTGGGGCTGGGATTTAGCTCAGTGGGTAAAGCGCTGCGCTGCAGTCTCTGAGGTCCCGAGTTCAATTCCCACCACCACAAAAATGGGAGAAGGACCTGACAATCCACTCCCAAGGTAATCCCGAAACAGTCAGCCATTGAAAACCCTATGAGGGTCGCTATGAGTCGGATACCGACTCGACGGCACCTAACAACAACAACAACAACATCACCATTCTTTCCATGCTTATGCTTCTCGTAGTTAGTCCACTTCCCTGGGTCTTTGGGCTTATTTTGACAAAGAAAGTACTAGGTGAAGTTTATAAAGGATCTTGCTTCCTTGGAAAACCACCTTGTTCAACCTAAAATAGATGTTACTGGGTCACATTATGAAATATGCCCTCACACTTTACACCTCTTCAGTAAACGAAATCCAAATTGAATTTGCCCTTTGATATGATTTGATAAAAGATCTCTCCCACTTTCCACTGGGCTGCTGTACTCACTCAAAAACAGTTTTACAATTTAGAGTTATGGAACCTTTCAAATTGCCTTAAATAGTGCCAAAATTTCTGAAAGTTTCTACTTTAGAAATGGTGCTCTTAAAAGTTTCTTTCAATTGAATTGTAGTGGATAGATGAATATGAGCTCTGTCATCTTTCTCTGTAATCTTTCTAAAGATTTTTTATGGGAGTGTTGCCAATCATACACATTTGACTTTTTTCCTTTAATTCAAGAATGATCAAAAGTTTTGTTGATTAGCGGTGATTGTTATTGTTTTTAATTTTGAAGTATCCTACCAAAATACTTACTGATGAAATTACATCCTAAGAATTGCTTTAAAATAATCTGGGAGAAGATTGGTTGAAATAAGAGTAACCATAAATTGATACTTATTGATGGTTACTTTTGTATTAGTCACTCTCCTTTTGCCTGTGGGTTTGGAATTTACATAACGAAAAGTTATTTTTAATTTTCCAAGTGTTTGACTTACTAAGAAAGAAATTTCTTTGAATTGCATTGTGGTTAGAGAAACCTGTACAATGTTGTTAGATGCTGTCGGGTCAGTATCTGACTCAGCGACCCTCACAGGGTTTTCAGTGGCTGACTGCTTCAGGATTGCCTTGGGAGTGGACTGCCAGGCCCCTCTCTCATACCCTGTATAATAGTGAATGTTAAATTTATTGTGAGTTTTTGTGCAGATGTATAACTGATTAGTTTTATAATATCCTTGGACATTTGGAAAGAAAATCATTATGTGTCTAATAATCATATTTGTGATGATATTCAAGTCTTCTGTAATCTATCTTTTTCTGTAAGATACTATTATAATGTAAGATGCTATTTTTTCTATTAGATACTATAAGAGGTATGTTACATTTTCCCACATTCATTATAATAGTGCCCCTATTATTTGATGCTATTTTGAATGAACAATCCCCCCCCCATTGTATTGGTTACAATTAAGCATTTTGTGTTTGTTTACTGTGTTGAGGATTGAACTCAGGGCCTTGTGAATGCTTAGGCAAATATTCTACCACTGAGCTATATCCCTCGCCCTCACATCTAAGCTTTTTAATTGAACAGTGCCATTTTGTTCTGTATTAAATGCCATTTAAAAATATTTGCCACCTTCTTCTGTCATAAAAGAAGTATGATATGCAGTATACCATACTGAAATAAATTACAGCTAAGTTGAAGAAAAGGAAGATGTAACTCATCCCACCTGAATCTATTCCTAATGTTGAACTAGGGAACTTAGTTTTCTTTATTTGTCTGATAATGTTATGGTCACCTGGATTTTAATATCTTACCAGTATGTAGTATACTAGGCAGATTTCAGCAAGAGCTCAGTAAATACTTGCTTGATTAATGTGTTACTATTCAAAGTGATGTCATTGACTTTGAGGAGAAAGAAAGAAGAGTGAAGTCTAGCATTTATAGTTTAATGAGTGAACACAGTAATCTATTGGTGTATAAACCCAAGGTCATGCTAGAGAATTAAATCAGAAGACTTAGACTTTGAACTGTAACTTTGTATTTTAGCTGTATTCTTTGCCCTGTTAATACTTTGTGGTTTTTAGAAGTATAATTCTTTGAAAAACAAGCAGGTGAGCAAGCAAGCAAACAGACTACGTGCTTATTTTGTGAGAGGGACAAGAGATCAGAACTGGGTGCCCAAAACTTTTTACATTTCAATTGGAAATATTTAATGATGTCAATGAGGATAAGTATTGGCACTAAACCCAGGGGAACAAAATTTTCAAAAATTATAACAATTAGCCTAAACCACAAATTTTAAAGGTTGTATAAAAAGTTTATTTGGCGGAATAGTATTAGAATGTCACAAGGGACCAGAAGTTGTGTATTTTTTAAAAAAGAAAAATTAAGACAATTTGAATTGTGAATATTTTCACGTATGCAGTAATTATACCATTTATTGTGAGTGTATAGTACTTGTTTTATTGTCAGTTCACTGCATATTGCATTCCATTTTGAATATTTTGTGAGGAGAAAAAAGTTCACATTTATAGTCCTTTTTGATACTGGTAATGTTTTCTCTCCCAACTATAATGAAAAAGATACAAATTTTAAATCTGCTGTGCTCAGTTATGAGCAACAAGTTTATAAAGAGCATCTTAAACATATTATCTAGTTGTAAGATTCTGATTTTAGAAGTTTAAAATTTGTAAATCTTCACCGTTGTTTTATTATGTTGAGATAACAGTTATTTCATATAGATTGTTTATCTTCAGTCTGTTTTTAACCATTCCACAGTAAGTTCAGTCAATTCTAAAAGATGATGCTGTCTAGAGTACCTCTATCAGTACAATTGTCGAAGAGATTTTATGTGACTTAGATTATCCTTCATTTGTGAAAAGATATTACATAATTTTTGAGTAGAGGTTTTCTGGTGGGTTTTTTGTTGTTGTTTTGTGGTACTTGAGGATTGAACCCAGAGCCTCACACATACTTTGCAAATGCTCTACCAGTGGGTTGCACCACAGCCCGTTTTTCATTTTTTATTTTGAGGCAGGTTCTCACTAAATTAATGTAGGCTGCCTCTGACCTTGAACTAGCAATCCTCCTAGCTCTGCCTCCCGAGTCACTGGGATTACAGGCATGCACCACTATGCCTGGACCTGGTTTGCTTTTTATGTCTAAATTTATATGTCCTCTTATTTCTATGATATCTGCATTAATAATCCAAAAGAATAGGCTTGATTTAATTTACCCATTTAAATCCATTATGGGTTTATACTAGAAAGAGCCTGCAGCCGTAGCCCTGTGGCATCCGATCCTGTCAGATCTCAGAAGCTAAGCAGGGTGGGGCCTGGTTAGTACCTGGATGGGAGACCGCCTGGGAACACCAGAAGCTGTAGGCTTGGGAGAAGGACCTGGCAACCCCCTCCCAAAAAAATCAATCTGCCATTGAAAACCCTATGAACAGCAGAAAAGCACTGACAATAGTGTTTCCCCTGTTGTACATAGGGTCACTATGAGTCGGATACCGACTCGACGGCACCTAACAACAACAACTAGAAAGAGACTACCCCTTTTTAATCATCTTTTTGTTTTATGTTTTTAGACTGTAAACTTTATCTGCTGGGGACATCTCTAGGATCAGATTGAAATGTATGCACCTGTATAACTTCCTCAATGCTCAAGGGTTTTATTTGTGCATATGTCTCTGTATTAGTATGCTATACCTGCAACTGTAAAGAAAAGTGTTAGATTCATTCGTCATCAATCTGCCTGCTGGGAAAGCGTTCCCAATCTAATTGAACTTACATAGAGAACTTAAAAGTAATGGAAAGGATAATTTAATTCCTTTTTAGTTTCAATGATGTAAATTATTTTGCTTATAAAACTAGAAGATAAAAATGAGGAATACTAATGGTTTTCTATGTTGTTAGTTTTTATACTTGTATAATTATAGCTTCCATTCATTCTACCTTAAAAATTAAGGTCTGGTACTAAAAACAAAATAATACTTCGAAGGTTATTTTTTATATTTATCAACAGCTCACCTTCCCTACTTCAGCTATCCCAAACAGCCATATGTGGGTAGCTGCAGGGCTTTTAAAGTAGCTACTAATGCACTTAGCACCTGTGTAGATCAGGAATGGTAGAAGAATTGGTCTGTAAAATAATAACACATTGAGCTCTTCTATGGTAAATGTTTATCACTTTAATTTCTTATTTATGAAGTACAGTAACAAATACATTAGAATACAGTATGGCTTTTGACATGGATTGACCAAGTATGCACCCATGTTAAAATATTACTCAAGAATAATCTTAGAAACTGACAGATGATAATATATTGTGAATTTGAAGATTTAATTCTAATATTAGGATGGACAGTTTTCAGAAACAGTGGAAGATACAGGAACTATCTTATAAATTGGTCAAAATTTATTAGGCACAATACTTCTGGATTGGAATTAGTCCACATCTATACCATTTCTGGGATTTAGCTCAGTTGGTGGAGTGCCACTCTGCAGTCTCTGAGGTCCCAAGTTCAATCCCCAACACTGCAAGAATGGAAGAAGGATGTGGCCATCCACTCCTGAGGCAATCTCAAAACAATCAACCATTGAAAACCCTGTGAGGATGGCTATGAGTCAGACACAACTTGATGGCACCTAACAACAACAACAATAACAACAACAACAGCATTTCCAGTGTCTCAGAAGAGAAAATATTCCGTTTTATGTACAGATGCAATGTGATTTCTGATAGCAAAACTGAAAAAGCATTACTGAATCACTAAAGAACTAATTATTATGTATCAGCAGGACCAAAGACTATATAGCTATTTAAAAATAAAATAGTAGAGTATGTATTGACATGCTTAGATCTCTAAAATAAAAATATTCATAAAAAATATACTGAAATGTGTACATGAACCTGTGGTTATCTCTGGTGATAATTTTCACTTGGTTTTTACAATGACTATGTATAACTTTAAAAAAAAAAAAAGCAATAAATGAAATGTTCGCCTCTTCTTGTACAATTAATTATACTTGGTATTTTCTACTCTTAGGGTTTTATTTAAGTAGTTAATATGGTCTTTTCTGAAAATGTAAACACTCTCTTAGAGTCATTACATTGAGTTTATGTGCAATATTATTGATAACCTGAAGTTACTATTCCACTAACATAAGAAATTTGTGGTATTTGATTATGATTATTATTGAGATTTTTGTTCATCCAGAGAAAGAAAACACATGTGCTAAGAGTTAAAAAATAAGATGTAATTATTTTTAAGTCTTTAATGTGCTGTTTTTTATTTCAGTTATCTAGAAAAGTATGAGAAAGTTCACCATTTTGGGGAGGATGATGATGAGGTACCACCAGGCAATCCAAAGCCACAGCTTCCTATTGGTGCAATTCCATCTTCCTACAATTACCAGCAACACAGTGTGTCAGGTAAATATCACTGGAAATTAATAGGGCATAGGTCCACAATTTTGAATTGGGAAGGTAGAGATCATCCAATGAATTAGTTCCTACTTTGCACACCAGAACACTTAGGGCACTGGTCTTATGCAGCATTCAAAGGTTGGCATCTAATTGGTATCAGAGCCCTTTTTCTATCCCAGGCTGTTTAAAAATTTTAGTTGAAGGAATTATTAGAGTTAGAAATACCTATACTCTCTAGTAAGGTTTTCTTAATTATTGTAAATATTTTTCCTTACTGAGTATCAGTTTATCCTGAATAATCACTAAAATGAAAAGAGGAAGTTTCATTTAAGATTAGAGAAACCAACTCTGTAATGAGTTCAAGGTCACCCTGGACTACATAGTGAGACTTTGTCTCAAAAAAGGGGGGGTGGGGGTTGTGTTAAAGAAGCCATGATTTTTTACATGGAAAATTCTACTACATTTCCTGCACTAGACTTTTAAAGAATATTCCTAATTATTCAGTTATTCTTGCTGTGAAATAAGGAAAATGTTTTTCTTAAGTCACAGTTTTATCAGTTATAGAAAAATTTGCAGCTAAAAAGAGCTAACTTGAATAGAAATAGTCAACTTGAAAATCTGATAAAGAAATTTGAGTTGTGTTGATGGGGATCCAGTTTTTAATGGCTTTAGGGTGTGGGGATGTGATGATAAGGAAGAAAGAGCTAAGAAGATGTGCATTTCTGTTTCTGCAGTCTACAATATTTGACCTGAAAAACAGGAGATACTTCTTTTTCAAGCTTATGTTGTTACTTATTAGTACTAATGACAATCTCTAATAGGTAATCTTTAGATTTAAGCTGTCTCATTTGTGTCACTATCACCAGTTTCTTTGTTTTATTTTCACATTGTCTATTTTCAAAGTTTCTTTCATGTTGCATTTGACTCCGTATTTCTTCTGCAATCAGTAATGACTAAAGAAATAGAATCTTCTTTTAAAATCCGTGATCTGCATTAGAAGAAGCTTCATGTGATGCTTTTTTAAATAATTGATACGAGAAAGGAGAAGGGAATGCAACCCACACCTCACTTTGTTTTTAATGAGTGGTTACTACTGCCATACTTAAAGAACATTTTAAGTTACTGTGTAAAAAAGCTTGCTAATAGTTTAAGCTGATAAAATAAAATGAGGTGACTTGTTAGGTGGTATGTTCTCTGTTCCTAAAAAGAGTTAATGACCGCTATCTACTTCAAGGATGTTATAGAGGGTCTTCCTACATCAAATGCAACCTTGCACTGATAACTTTTAAGACTATTTTCAGCTTTATAACTCTGATTCCTATATTACAGTAACAGTAGCACTGTTCACTTTTGTAGCTTTATAGTTAGGTATCTGCTATTAAAGCTTCCCAAACGAACCCTTTTCTCCAAGTGATCTTGCTTAAAAGAATTTTTTGGGGGGGTCTGTCTGCCTCTACCCCACTTCCTTGCTAATTAAAACTCATTTACTTTAAGAAAAAACATGTGAAATATTTTTGATATTTCCGAAGCCTATAATGAAGCTATATGACAGAGCTACACAAGTCAAATAAATGATAGACTTGTATAATCCTGTTATACTAACTCCTTTTTGATAATGCTGTGATATTTATTTAATTTTTGCAGTACTTGGTGGTTGAACCCAGGGCCTTCCACATACTTAGCAAGTTGATATGCTGTGATATGTCTTATTTTAAGGAGAATCTGAATAATTAACATGTTTCATGTTTGACAAAATCAGGATTAGGGATTCATAAAGAAAAAGAAACTGGTAATTTCTGGGTAACCTCAAGTTACAGAATATATAGTTCAAACTGAAAAGAGAAAGTATTTAGAGCAGCATTTACAAATTTGGAAGTAGTTTATGTCTTTCTAGAAAGACCCATAGCAACATCATGGTATTATACAAATTAACCTGATTATCAATATATAAGACAAATCCTTCACTGATTATTCTTTTTTAGCATCATTAAGGAAAATTGAGTAAACTTCATAGTTTTCATTGTATGCATATGTGAATGTACGTGTTCTAAATAAGCACCAAAATGGAATTATAGTTGTCAGGTGTTACGAATACCTGGTGTTCCCAGGCAGTCTCCTATCCAAGTACTAACCAGGCCCGACCCTGCTTAGATTCTGAGATCTGACAAGATTAGCTGCCACAGTGCTACCTAGTAGTAAATTTTGAATTTTTAGAAAAATTTATTTAGGCCTGTGTTGTAGCTTTGTGATGGAGCACTTCTCTGGCACCCTGGAGACCCTACGTTCAATTTCCGGCAACACAAAAATAAAAATTAAGCCAGGCATAGTAGTACATACTCATAATTACATCACTTGGGAGGTTGAGGCAGGAGGACCATGAGTTTGAGGCAGGAACACAAGCAAACAAACAAAAAATGTTGAGAAACTTAAAAGATTGTGTGTCTGTATCTTTGATCATGTGGCCCTACTCCCATTGTGGGTTTGACAAATATATTTGGGTGGATGTGTTTATTTGGTGATATTTATTTTATTGATATTAAGAAAAGATATTCTAAGATAATCTTTTCAAAGTTTTTTCTTAGGAGGGAGAGACAACAAGAGCTCTCTGTGTAGCCTAGGTTGGCCTCAAACTCATAATCCTCCTGCCTCAGCCTTCCAAGTGCTAGAATTACAGGCATATATCAACATGTCTGGCCTTGAAAGATGTTTTGAGAGGTAAATAACAAATTTCAGTTGGCAACAGTTCTAGGATATTTGGTATGAATTACAACTCTACTGTAATTATCAGAATACTGTACATTAATGTAACGTGGGTCTATGTTTTCCTTAGGATAGTGACTCTTCTTGCACAATGACTTTAAATGTCAAAAAATATTGAGCAACTTTTTTTTTGAGCTTAGCTTATTTTCCCTTCCTCCCTTCCTCCCTCCCTCCCTTCCTTCCTTCCTTCTTTCTCTTCTTTCAATGCTAAGAATTGAACCAAGGGCCTTGAACCTCCTAGGCAAATGCTCAACCTCTGCGCTATGCCCTTAGTCCTTATATTTTTAAAAAAGATATTTACAGTGTTCTTATAGGAAAGTTGTGAAAGACAAAATTGACAAATGACAACTTATTGAAATTAATAGAATTCTAGAGTTTTAGAGCTAGTCAGGATTTTAGTGATCATTTAATCCGACCTAAGCTTTTTAATAAAATGTTTCATTGTCTTAACAGTTCCATAGTCTAACATTTGGGCTACAGTAGTCATTGCCAATATCAATAGAAAGATTGTATTGTAAAATTCTTGCAACAAATACAAACAGGATTCCTGGAGCAATTCTCCCTTTCCTCAAAATTGAAAACAACAAGAACTAATTGCCTCAAATTAAGTTTGTCGGTAAATTTTAAATCAAGAAAGTTGAGTCAGGCACCTTGGCACACACCTGCAATCCCAGCAACTCAGGAGGCTAAGGCTAAGGCAAGAGGATCATGAAGTCAAGGCCAGAGGCTGAGCAACTTAGTGAGACCTTGTCTCAAAATAAAATAAATACATAAATAAGTAAATGAGAACGAGAACACTTACCTACATGCATGAGGCCCTGGATTCAATCCCTTCAGTATTGGAAAATTTAAAATAAAAATAAAAATTGAAAAAATTGAAAATAGCCGGGCACAGTGGTGCATCCCTGTAATCCCAGCGACTCGGGAGGCAGAGGCAGGAGGATCGCAAGTTTGAGACCAGAGGCAGTCTGCATAATTTAGCAAGACCCTTTCTCAAAAAGTAAAAAAGTTGGTGTGGGGGTATAGCTCAGTCCAGCACTTGCAGAGCATGCAAGCACAAGGCCCTGGGCCCAACCCCCAGTGCCGCCAAAAAAAAAAAAAAGGAAAATAAATTCCAAATTGCATTCTGATATAAAATTATAGCAGTTTGGTCATGTCTCCTTCGGGAAACAAATGGAGGCCCTTAATATCTTTTTTTTTGAGACAGGGTCTTGGTATGTTGCCCATCAGGCCTGGAACTCTTGGGGTCAAGCTCGGATGACAGGTATACACCACTAAGCCTTGCTGGAGCTTAAAATCTTATAAACATCATCTCCTACATTGTCTTAGGAATCTTTACCAAGCCTAATATAATTAAAGGACATTCTGTATTTATTTATGTTTAGCAAAGTGATTCAGGTAAAAAATATATTGATTATCTTTTTTTCTTCAATAGCAAACAACAATTCTAAGGTCATATTGAAACTTCATGACTGTGTTAGACATTGAATATGGATTCTAAATTTATTTCCATTTAAAATTTGCCTAAAAGCTATATGGAATCTAAATACTTAACTGTTGCTAAAATGTGTTTTATCATCAATTTCTATTTGCAATGTATAAATACCTAAATCTGCTCATATTCTTAGAAATTGTTTCTTTTTCAGATATTTATGAGAAATTTCATTTTCAATATCATAAAAATAAGCAGTATATTCTTATTGTTCAACTTTAAATATTGTGAAGAATCTGTATCATAGTCATTTGTAACTACATTGTGACACTTCTTCATCCTTGTATTATTGTAGATATTCCTATAATATTTTAGAATTGTGGAAGTGTTTCTTCAGATATGTCTGTGTTGGACCAAATGTGGTGGCACACACTTATACTTTTCTTGGGAGATTGAGGTAGGAGGATTTGGGATTTTGAGACCAGCCTGGGCTACATAACAAAAAATCCTGCATTGGGAAATGAAATTTTTCATGTGATTTTCATGTGTGGTATATTTTGATAGAAGACTTACTTGTATTTCATTTAGAGAGGTTTTGATTTAACTTTTTTGAAAATCCAAGTATTTCTGAAATGTTTCATCTAAAAGTTTTCTAACTCTTGTGTTCTTGCCTCTTCCCTTTAAACTAGATATAGTTTGATTTGAAAAATGTACTTAAGGTTTTTGCCTTAGGACATAGCTGCAATGGCCCACACTGCCCCAGTTAAGGTTAAGTATTTCTAGAAACACTTGCAGCCTTTCCACCATGGCATCTAATTCCATCAGATCTTGGAAGCTAAGCAGGGTCGGGCCTGGTTAGTACTTGGATGGGAAACCGCCTGGGAATATCAGGTCCTGTAGGCTTGGGAGAAGGACCTGGCAATCCACTGCCAAAAAACAATCTGCCAGTGAAAACCCTGTGAATAGCAGAGAAACACTGACAATAGTGTTGTTGTACTGTTGTACATAGAGTCGCTATGAGTTGGACACTGATTCAACAGCACCTAGCAACGACAACAATTTCTAGAAACACCACTTTCCTATAAGCATATGTTATGGTTATAGAGTGTCTTGATGTTTGGTAAGTTTATCTTCCCCTACCTTTCAAAGTTTTGTAAGTGGTTATTTTAAATCAATTCTCCTACAGAAAATCTTGTTTACTTTACTTTGGGAAATGCTTTCTTAGGACACAAAAATGTGAACCATGGAGGTAAAAATTTGCAAATCAGATTTCATCACAATTAAAATTTCTCCAAAAGACACTCAAGGAAGTCAGAAACCAAGCCACTGGCTGGGAAAAAATGTTTGTGAAATGAATATTAGATAAATGATTTATATTCAGAATATTTAAAACTAATATTAAGTGCTGACAAGGATGGGGAACAACAAACTGTGTACATTGCAGGTAGAAATGCAAAATATTATACCCACTTTGCAATATACTTTCTCAGTTTCTTAGAAAGTTAAGCATACAATTTGTGTGTACCCAGCAATACTTCCACGTATTTAGTTAAGAGAAATTTTTAAAAAGTCCCCACAAAATTCTGTATGTGAATGTTTATAGCAGCCAAATTTATAGGTGCCTTAAACTAGAAACAATCCAAATGTCCTTCATCTAGGGAATGGATGAACTATGTTTACAAGGGAATAAATTACTAATTCATTCATCAGTATGGATGTGAACCTCAAAAGTATTTTGTTAAATGAGAAAAACAGACACAGAAGACTACGCATGCTATGATTCCATTTATTTGGCATTTTGAGCCAAGTAACAAAATGTAGGGTAAGTGGTTCAATAGGGGTAAAGTAGGATATTGACTACAAAGAAGCATAATACACTTTTAGGGGTAATCCTGACTGTGGTCATGGTTAAAAGGCTGTATATATTTATCATAACTCATGTTGTTACTAGGTGCTGTTAAGTTGGGCTCCACTCATAGTGACACTACATACAATAGAATGAAATACTCCCCAGTACTGTGCCTGGCTCACAATCTTTTTATGTTTAAGCCCATTTTTGTGGACACTGTGTCAATCCATCTAGTTTAAGGTCTGCCTTTTATTCATTGATCTGCCACTCTCCCAAATATGATGTCCTTCTCCGGGGATTGGTCCCTCCTGACAACATGTCTAAAATACTTAAGATGCAGTCTAACCGTCCTTGCTTCCAAGGAGCACTCTGGTTACACTTCTTCTAGGAATGATCTATTGGTTCTTTTTGCAGTCCATGTATATTCAAAATTTGTCTCCAGCACCATAATTGAAAAGCACTAATTCCATTAAAACTCATAGAATTCTAAAACTAAAAACGACGGCTTTTACTGTTGTTAATTATATCTAAATAAATCCACAGTCTTTGAAGTGTAAAAGTATAGATTATGTAAATTAAAATACTGATACAATACTACTTTGGAAGGTGATGTCCAATAAGGTAAGCACATTTTTGTATATTAATACTGTTATGTAATTTTAACAACTAGTAAGCCTAAAACTTTGGAAAAATTGAACTGTTTTAATTTCTAGTCAGTTTGTACTTTAATTAAAGGAAAAAAAAAAAGCAAGAAAGCTGTGTTCTACATTCAGAAGATACTGACCACAGATTGTCCAATCCTTGATAGACTTAGAGTGTTTCTTTTTACTTCTTTGTTAGATTATCTGCGTCAAAGTTATGGGCTATCTATGGACTTCAATTCGCCAAATGATTATAATAAATTGGTGCTTTCACTGTTATCCGGACTCCCAAATGAAGTGGACTTTGCTATTAATGTATGCACTCTCCTCTCAAATGAAAGCAAGCACGTCATGCAACTTGAAAAAGACCCTAAAATCATCACTTTATTACTTGCTAATGCTGGGGTGTTTGATGACAGTAAGTTTTAGCTTGAACATATTAAATGATTATTTTGTAGAGATGTTAAAGATATCTTTCAGAGTATTTAAGGAGAAAAATGTGTTTTTATTTTTCAGTAAAATATTATGTATTTGCTTTTATTATATTAAATGCATTATTTAAGATAATAAGTATTTGGGTTTTTTTAACCTTAAGTGTTTGAATAGTAAGTTAAATCTTATTAGATCTTGTGAGGTAAATATCTTGGCTTTTTTTTGGAATAATATATGGATTTCCTTTGTTGGGAAGATAAGTTCTTACAAAATTCTAATAAGGAAAACTAGGACCTGGAAGAAGTTAGTTTCCAAAATCTTTTTTTTTCTGCTAGTTGTAAGTCTAAAATTTTTAACTAAAATAAACATTTTAGGTCAAAGCATTTGAAAAATTTATTTCCTAAAATACTCAAAGTAAGATTTATCAAATATTTCATATCCTTTTTACTTATAAGATTTGCCAGTTGTAGGTTTTCTAAATCAAATTTTTTATTATCTCTGAAATTATTACCTAAAACTAGGTTTCTTTTTAGTAACCCAGTTGCTCAGTTTTTTAATTATATTTGAAAAGAGATTCAGAAAATGTATTTTGAAATCTTTTCCTGCTGATAATTTTTATTTTAAATTTGTCAGGCTAGGCACTGTGGCACACACTTACAATCCTAGAGACTCAGGGGGCTGAGGCAGGAGGATTGAATTGAAGGCCAGAGAAAGCCTATGCAATTTAGCAAGACCTTGTCTCAGAATAAAAAATGAGCTGGGTAGAGCATTTACCCAGCATGCATGAGGCCCTGGGTTCAATCCCCCAGTACTAAGAAAAAAATTATCTGTGTTAGCTGGATGTTATTGATATAAAATTGTTTCTTGCTTTCTAACCCTCAGTCCCCTTAATCTAATTATAATCTTTTTTTTTGCCAGGAGATGTAACTTATTAAAGCATAAAGATATTGCCATATGTTGAAATTATTTTATCTTACAGAAAACTATGTATGTAGCATAGCAAACATAGTTTGTCAGACAATCTGTTGTAGTATTTTATACCTTCATGGTTTTTGTTTTTATCTTTAAATAGCAAGATATAGGCAAACATTCATTTTTCTATAGTTTGAGTTGGATCAAGTAGTGTGCTTTTTAAACATAATTTTTCTTGGAATTATCTAAGTAGGATTCTTTGGATTTTGCCATCTACTTACTTTAATGTGAAAATTACTTTGAAAGTAGTTTAAACAAAAGTAAAAATTAGTTTCTTACCCTGCATTGAAACTATTTCTTGGTTAAATGAGAGAGGAACAAAACCAGTACTTCTCAGTTTCTTCTGTAACTTTGAAAGTCTAATTTCCATCTCACTTTCATAATCTTTGATTTGTGATTTATTTATTTATTTATTAGGGTCTAAGTTGGGCAAGCTGCCTCAAACTTTTGATCCTCCTGCTTCAGTTTCCCAAGTCAGTAGAGAGGTTTTATTTTGTTTTTTCAAATACAACTTTAAGCATTTAATATAGAATGGAGTTGGCAATTACTTCATGTTTTTTAGAAACTTTAAAATAATGATTTTGGAAAGAATGTATATTCTCAAACCAGAATAATTTTAGTGAATTCTTACTACTTGGTCATTGAATAGGATTACATGTAAATAATAAGTTAGGATAGAAATAATTTCATCAGTTTTGGTGCATTAAGGCATGACATTCTTTAAACCCAGTTTATCTTGTATTCTTCAGGCATTTTTATTTACCTAAAAGACTAAGTAATTATTCAGTGTAGCAGTCTAAGTCATTAATAATTTAACAAATGCTATTTAGGGAATGTTTCTATCATTCCAAGAGAATAACAAAGTTTTGAATTCCAGAGTATATAAGGACTTTATGAAGACACTGTACACTTCAAACAGTGGTTTTCATTTTGAAAATAATTCTCTTTGGAGAATTTCCCTTAAAGGAGATTTTATTTGTGGAAATTATTTATACAGAATGCCTTGTTCTTTTTTATAATATGTATCACACAATTATTTCAGAAATTAATATGAAAATCTTAAATGCTAAGTCCGGGAATCTAATAGCAATAGCTTGAGACTTTTTCGTACTTTTCTTCTCTACAATGGAAGCTAGTGCAAAGTAACTATTATAGAAATCTTCATTTCTTTTCTTTATAATCTAAATAACTTAGGAAAATGAATTTTTGTTTTTGTTTTGTTTGTTTTTTTACTTTGTTTGTAGTGCTAGGGATAGAACCCCGGACTGCGTGCGTGCTAGGCAGTTGTTCTACCATTAAACTGTATTCTCAGCCTGATTTGTGTATTTTTAGTTTTTAAATGCACAGATTTAAGTTTTATAATTTAAAAAATATTTCAAAAGATTATCATTTACTCTATTCCATTAGTATTTGTTATCATCACAATTTACTATAAAAAATTTTCTAGTGAACAAGATATATTAAAATGTAGTTTTACTGTTTGTCAAAGCTATATTAAGAACTAAATAAAATATTTAATTGCAGTTTACCATATATACACTTTGTTCTTTTAGCTTTAGGATCCTTTTCTACTGTATTTGGAGAAGAATGGAAAGAGAAGACTGATAGAGATTTTGTTAAGGTAATTTAAATAAGTTAAAATGCTGAACCATTGAGCTCCATGTAGCCAAGTCAACAATGGATCAAATCGTTGTTCACTTTATGTCCATGAATATGTACTAACATGTCTTTATCTTCAGCATATTTACATATGTACCTATTTAGAGCTTGTGATTAAGGAGAAAATCTTTCAGATATCTAATGAACGGAAATGAAATTCTTCTTATTAATGTTTACTTATATTGATTTCTGATGATAACTCTAATAATTGCAATAAATACTTAAATGACTCCATTCCTAGCTTGGACTCTGCATTCGAAAACTATGTAATCGAGGAGGAAATGAAGGTCCAGACCTATCATCAAATTCCCAAAAAGGTGTATTACTCTAAAAGATGAATATATACATATATTTTTGTTTGCTTGTTTGTTTGTTTGTGGTACTGGGGGTTGAACCCAGGGCCTCACGTTTGCATGTTTTGCAAGTGCTATACTACTTGAGCTGCACCCCTAGCCTTTTTTATTTTATTTTATATTTTTTTTTACTTTTTGAGACAGGGTTTTGCTAAATTATGAAGACTGCCTCTGGTCTTGAACTTGCGATCCTCCTGCCTTTGCCTCCCTGTCACTGGTATTACAGGCGTCACCATGCCCAGCCCTGGGAATATGCTTTTGAAAAAAATTGTAGTTGTGAACTTCAGGTCAGAAACTACAAAAAGGTTGAACCAATTGTTTTCTAATTTAACAGTTATCTAAGTTTCCCAGCTTTCAAATAACAATGTTGTTGTTGTTGTTAGGTGCCGTTGAGTCAGTGTCTGACTCATAGCAACCCTATGTACAATAGACAAAACACCATTTTCGTGCTTCTCTGCTATTCATAGGGTTTTCAATGACTGATTGTTTATTGAGAATGGGTTGCCAGGTCCTTCTCCCAAGCCTACAGCACCTCGTGTTCCCATTTGGTCCCCCATCCAAGTACTAACCAGGTCTGACTCTGCTTAGCTTCCAAGGTCTGATGGGATGGGATACCACAGTGGTAAAGCTTCAGGCTCAAATAACATAGGATACATATATATTTTTTTACTATATGACTGTACAGTCTGTCATGTTGTTAATAGTACAAGAACTTTAAGCATTATTACATGAACACTTTTGATTTTCTCTAAAACTGATAAGCCTGCAGCCATACCACTGTGGCATCCCATTTCGTCAGATTTCGTAAGCTAAGCAGGGTTGGGTGTGATTGGTACTTGGATAGGGGACTGCCTGGGAATGCCAGGTGCTATAGGCTTGGGAGAAGGACCTGGCAACCCAGTCTCAAAAAAAGCAATCAGCTATTGAAAACCCTTTGAATAGCAGAGAAGCACAACAATAGCATTTTGCCTGTTGTACATAGGGCCACTATGAGTGGAACACCAACTGGACATCACCTAACAGCAACAATAAAATTGATATATAAATAACTTTTAAATTTGATTATTTTTGATTGTTATTTCTTCAGCTAAAATTTCTAAACTTAACCCACTTTGTTTTTTAAAAGCAGCCCCCCAAAACACTATGATATATAGCGTATCTAGACAAATCACTTAAATGCTAAAAACCAACTGCAGAAAAATTTTGAGCTGGACGTGGTGGCACATGCCTGTAATCCCAGTGGCTCAGGAGGATCTGGAGGATCGCAAGTTCGAGACCAGAGGCAATCTGCATAACTTAGCGAGACCCTGTCTCAAAAAGTAAAAAAAAATGGACTGGGGGCACAGCTCAGTGATCCAGCACTTGAGGAGCATGCAAGCTCAAGGCCCTGGGTTCAATCCCCAGTACCGCAAAAAAAAAAAGAGAGAGAGAAAAAACAAAAGAAAAATTTTGATGTTGAGATCATCATGCAAATTTGGATTAAAGGAGACTTGTTTTAACAAACAGTATTATTTGTCAATGCCTACAGCCATACCACCATGGTGGTGACCAATCCCATCTTGGAAGCTAAACAGAATCAGGCTTGTTTACTACTGGGATGAGAGACTGCCTAAGAATACTAGGTGCTGTAGGCTTGGGAGAAGGACTTGGCAGCCCACTTCAACCATTAAGAACCTATAAATATCAGAGAAGCTGGGCATAGCAGTGTCAGGGAGTGCTTCTTTTCTGTTGTACAAAGAGTTCCTATGAGTAAGAGGTGACTCAGTAGCACCTAACAACAACAATAGTAAGATGTTTCTAATGAAATTTTACATAATGAATCCTGAAATTTGAGTTTATGTCTTAGTAATTGACTATATATTAAAATATAAAAAATATAAAAATGTAAAATTTTAAAATATAAATTACGTTAGATAAATTGTATTATAAGCAAGAAGCGTTAATGGGTTTTCTTATAAATATTTCTAGTTTTTATGTTTTAGCCAACAAAAACTACTTGTAACATTGTTCTAATCAAAAATTTTGACTTATCTCAGCAGTCTGTTTTAAACCTTATACCTTTAATGTGGATGTGCTTGATTTCTTGAATTACTTATAGATATCAGATGTTTAAGTCTTCAGAAAAATCCTTACAGGTGTGATTACGGATTCATATTACCACTGAGGCCTTTTTCTTTTATAATATGTTGATTTTTTCTTTATCTAAGAAGAAGTAAAAGTAAAGGGTTGTAGTTAGACGTTCACTATCATTGGCTTATCAAAATAATTTTATAAAATGTATAATTTGATTAAATTCTGTCATATAGAATGTTCTTTTACTATTTTTCAGTAAAGCGTTAAAAACTAATATGGACTAGATATTAACCAATTTAATGTTGTTACTGTATTTCTGTTTACAGAAGTCTTACAAAATAAGCAATTCCATTATAAAATATTTAAAGAATATGTTGTTGTTGTTGTTAGGTGCCGTCGAGTCGGTATCCGACTCATAGCGACCCTCATAGGGTTTTCAATGGCTGACTGTTTCGGGATTGCCTTGGGAATGGATTGCCAGGTCCTTCTCCCATTTTTTCGGTGCTGGGAATTGAACTCGGGACCTCAGAGACTGCAGCACAGCGCTCTACCAACTGAGCTAAATCCCAGCCCATTTAAAGAATATAGGAATCTATAATATGTTTTCAGAGATAAATACATGATTTTATTTTAATGAGCTGATAATATTTGAGCTAATAACAATGAAGGACAAATGAGCAAGAAGTTTTCATTGTTCAATCGAAGTACTGTTTCTTACTGTTATAGAAACAGTGGCTGTGCACTGTAGAAAAGCTATGATATATAGCAGAAGACAAAATTTTAAATCATCATTAATTATACCCATGCAGAAATAAGCACTATTAATATACTTATAAACATCTACTGTGTTTTTGCTATGTATATAATACAAGTTTTATTTCTTTTTTTGTTTGTTTGATTTCGTTTTTTTTTTTTTTATTTTTTTTTTATGCAGTTGAACCCAGGGCCTTGGGCATGCTAGGCAAGCACTCTGCCACAAAGTTATAACCCTAGTCCTTGAATTTAATTTGTAACTTGCCATTTTTGTTACCAAGCAGTTACTGGCATCCTTTTGCTCTACCTGTATAGAAATTATGGGTAGACCATGAGAAGGTCTTCAGGTGGTGGTCTTTGGTAACAGTGACAGTAGATGAGTGGAGCAGCAGCAGGTTGAACCTTCTAGTATTACAGCTCTTATGAAGGGTGAGATTCCTTAGCCCTTTAAGTGTTATAGCTCCTGTGTAGGCCCAGGAGATCAGAACTCCTAAGCCCAGAAGTGCTACAGCTCTTACGTAGACCTAGGAGATTGGGATTCTTCAGCCCTACACAGCATTTGGTGTTGCAGCTTCTGGATGGGAGTAGATATTGGAATTCCTCAGTCCTAGACAGTAGCCAGAATTACAGCTCCTGGGCTGAGGATAACTGAGACCCTTGGTCCTAAAACCTTGACAGCTTTCTGGAACTCTTACAGCAACTGGGGCCTGCAGTTTTTCTCCAGTTCTTTATACCTTTCTCTCTCTTCTGCCATCTGTCTTCTTCCTGCCCTGGGTTACTCTCTTGAACTCCTTTTCAGCTGCCTATTACTGCTATAGCCACTGTCACTGTTTGGGAGGCAGGTGCACTCCCTTCTTCTGCTGCTGGTCCCTGGTCTTACAGCCTCACCTGTTCTTCAGCTGTCAAGCAGACAGCCACTTTGCTGCTTCTGCAGCTCAGCATTCTGGCTGCTCTGCTGTTTCTGCCACTGTCACTTCACTGTCTGCCATTCCTTGCTACTGCCATCACTGCTATTCTGCTGTCTCCACTGCTTCCTTCATGTTGCTATCTCAGCCCACACTACTAAAAGTAGGCAAAAAGACCACTGGAGAGAAGTCTTTTTGGGGGCCTAATGTTGCAACACCAGGGGGCAGCACAGGAGGGTGTCTCCTGGCTGGCTCACCAAGTGAGGCAAACAGCCTACTTATATAGCCAGAGAAGGGTGCTTACACCTTTATTGGGCCAACCAGGGGGGCAGGAGTGGTCACAGGATCATCTAGAGTTCACTGAATTTTGTGATAGTAAAAAGTTCAGTGCAAACTGAAAACTGTTTGAAGTAGTCCTAGCTAGAGCTGTGCTTTCAGGAGCTGGAGTTGTTAGCAGCAACAGTTGTCACATGGCTTCCTCAGTGCATCTATGAAGTGTTCAAAACCACTAATCCTGGTACAAAGGTGTGTCAGGTGGCTGCTTGACTGAGTTTTTTACTAGATGCAGTTGGGGAAGCATGGGCATGTCTAACAGTTGCCAATTAAGTCAGCCCAATCTCCCAACCTCTGTGGTACTTAGAGAATAAACATTAGATGGAATGCTTACAGAAAAAATGATTAGTCATGTGAGGTGGTGCACAACTGTAATCCCAGCAATTTGGAAGGCTGAGGCAAGAGGATCACAAATGTGAGGCCTGTATAACTTAGCAAGCCTGTGTCTCAAAATAAAATGTAAAAATGAGCTTGGAATACAGTGATAGAGGTTAGATTGCTTGCAAAGCATGCTTGAGACCTTGGGTTCAAGCCCCAGTACCACAAAAAAATAAATAAATAAAATAAATAAATAAATAAAACCATTATTATCATCAGTATGGATTTTAGCAATGTTTAATAGCACTTTATAACAATGCTTGTTGCCTGCCCAGTGCCTCAGGGAGAGGTGGTTCTCCTCATCTGTCTCACTTTCACTTACAAGCTTTCCTTCTCATTCTTAATCTTTGGCATCTTAATAAGTGCTTATTTTATAGTACAGATGTTTAATAATTCATTTAAATCCAGATTGTCAGGAATTTACGTTGTTTTTATTTTTCATTGTTATTAACCTAGCAGGAACAAACATACTCATAACCAAATCTATAAGAATAAACACAGTCCTTGCCGGGTGCAGTGGTCTATGCCTTCTAATCCTAGAAACACAGGAAGCTGAGTCAAAGAGTGTTTTAAATTCTTTTAAGAAAAACATAACACATCAATTGAATTTTTTTCATGCTGTAATGTTAAATGAAATGTGCATTCCAAAATAGCGGGGCCTAGTACTACATAAAATATTATGTAAACATTTAAAATTTTTATGACTCTTATTTGTGCTGGGTTTTAGCTCAGTTGGTAGAGTGCTGCTCTGCCCTCTCTGAGGCCCTGGGTGATCCCCAGCAGCTCAAAAATAGAAGAACTTAGCAGCTCACTCCCAAAACAATCCCACAATGGTCTGTTATTGAAAACCCTATGAATAGCAGAGAAGCACTGACAGTGCTGAGCATGGCACGTGTCAGGGAGTGTTTTGTTCCGTTGTACATGAGGTCGCTGAGTTGGACAACATGACACTTAAAAGATGTGATAAAAAAAATTTCTGATTAATAGCTTTAAACGCCTTTATTTTAACAAATATTTACTGAGCATTTTCTGTGGGCTAAAACTTTTCTAGACGCCGGAAGAAGGAAATCCCACTCTTGTTGAGTTTCCTTTATATTGGAGGCAGACAACAAATTTAAGTAATATAATTTGAGAGTTTTGGAAGTATTATAAAGAAAATAAAGCAAGATAATGTGATAGAGTTTTAAGATACTTCTGAGTATATAGTAGCATTAGACACTGTGATTACCTCTCAGGAGGTAATATCTGGTGATGTGGGGCAGATTTAAATAATAGGAAACTAATATTGTGGAAAAGGGAGAAGGGCCTGGCAATCCACTCCCAAGGCAATCCCGAAGCACTCAGCCATTGAAAACCCTATGAGGGTCACTATGAGTTGGATACCGACTTGACGGCACCTAACAACAACAACAACATTGTGGAAAAGGAGATTTTCACACAGAGGGGTTAAAAGCAGATGCAAATACCCAGAGGTAAGAACAAAGCTAATTTAAGATGTGGAAAGTATGCTTATGTAGTAGGAGTGTGGTAAGCAAAAGAGAAGGTAGTAGCACAAAAAATGTCTATGATATGAATATGCAGTTGACAAAATTCTGACTAATGTTAACATATATTAATTATACTGTAAAGCAAGCTTTAATATGTATTGAATTTTTCTGTACTGTATTAATTTTTCTCTTAACTCCTTTAAGTAAATTTTTATTGAATTTTAATCCATACTTAGAAAAGAACCCATATGTATACAACTCAGTAAACGTTTACAAAATGAATACACCAGTGGAGTCATTACTCAGATGAAGAAACAAGCATTTTCAATACCTCTGGAGTGCCCTGCTCAATGTCCCCTTTCAATTTCTTCTTCCTTTACTCCTTTACCTGTTAACCTTCCTCCTCCATGATTCTTACTGACTCTTCTTTTGTCAACATTATGTTTGTGAAAGACTCCTCCATGTTGTTGCAAGTATTTGTACTTCATCTCTATTGTCATCTAGCATTACTTTAAATGAATACATAGCAGTTTGTCTGTTCTTTAAATTGGGAAAACAGTAAGAACTAACCGGGCACCACAGGAGGATGGCAAGTTCAAGGCCAGGGGTGACCTGTGTAACTTACCAAAACCTTGTCTCAAAGTAAAAGGTAGAAAAATGGGCTGGAGGTAAAGCTTAGTGGTAGAGTGCTTGCAAAGCACTCATGAGACCCTTGGTTGAACCCTTAGTACCTCAAAAAACAACAACAAAGATACAAACTGAATTATTTACAGTCTTGAAATAAGTAATTTTCTTACATGAAGGATTATATACATGTATTTTGCCTGCAGCCATAGCCTTACGGCATGGGATCCCATCAGATCTCAGGAGCTAAGGCAGGGTTGGGCCTGGTTAGTACTTGGATGGGAGACTTGGATGGGAACACCAGGTGCTGTAGGTTTTGGGAGATGGACCTGGCATTCCATACTCCCCAAAATCAATCCACCATTGAAAACCCTATGAACAGCAGAGAAGCACTGACAATAGTGTTTCACCTGTTGTACGTAGGGTCTCTGAGTCAGATGAAGACTTAGCACCTAACAACAACAACAACATACATGTATTTTGGTAAATGTATGCATGCATTTGTTTGGTGATAGACCTAGTAGTGTAAATGCTAGATTGTGAGGTAGTCCTATATTCAGCATTAGTATACACAACCAAATGGACGTTCAAAGTGGTTATACAATATCCCAGTAGCAGTATATCAGAGTTCCAATTGCTTATTGTTGGCAGTTTTTTATAACATTGATCTCTTTGATTTTAACCATTGCAGTGGATATATGTGAGTGTCTTGGTCAGGATCTGGTCCAGTGTGACCAGTCTTCAGAGCGGGGCTTTTCCTGTGGATTGACCCATTTCTCCTGAGGCAAATGGGCATGGTGACCAGTCAGGAGACCTTCGTGCAGGTTACTGCGCCCTGGGAAAAGCAGTTAGCGGTCCTCGATGCTCCCTGCCGCCTTGTGGGCAAGGTGGGCTCCAGAAGGCAGTGGGGCACAGTAGAGCTTACTAACATCTCCGTCATCTCTCTGACTCTTGGGAGGAGATGATGAGTGTGTTTAGCAGTGAGTGTCCCTGAACCACAGCTACACAATACTTCTGGAAAACTGTGTGGTTATCAGGCATTATTTTCAAGAATGTAATGCTATTTGCCAACTTGAAACAGCTTTCTTTCTCTCCTTCCTTCCTTGTTTCCTGCTTTTCTTTCTTTTCTTCCCCAGTACTGAGTTGTCGAACCCAGTACCTTATAAATGCTTTTGCAAGCACCCTGCC